>LUCH01002207.1:0-35817 GCA_013368495.1 Paragonimus heterotremus | reverse complement strand
CGAGTATACACCGACAAGCCAGCGTTTGATTTGCAAATCCAGCCACATTCTGAAGAGGTGTACTTGTAAAGTTTTCATTATTTTGTACCTCATTTTGCTAACATTGCGTAACTGCTGCCTCAGACCACATTGCACATGCTTGTTGGACTTGAGTAAAAACAACAACACGACGCGTTTTTCAATAAACCCCGATAAATGTGCTTGGTGGTTGCCATCCAATTTAAAACATCCTATTTGTTGGATTAACTTTCAGCTCTGTTACTTCGCATTCTCAGCTAGGCATGGAACAATCCGAATACTTTCCAGCGTCAGTGGACGCCTCACGAACATTGTCAATGTTTGGTGAGTCCAGTCCTTGACTTCACTGGTTATTTTTGTATAGAAAATTATTGTAGTTCACACAACTGTTCCACAACGTACTCGACTCGTCCATCCTGTGAACTGATAGTTGCCTGCATGGAAGTGTTGGCGGTAATTTCATTTTTTTATCGAATATAACCAGTACGTGAAAACCAGGTAGAGTGGTTGGCCGAACTTTCAGCCAGTCAAGGTTTTCTTCGAAACCGCCCAGTCGGCACCACCAGGAGATGGATCAGCGCACCAACCAATGTGATTCACCAGATCGATCACGACCATCCTAGGACTCTTGAATACAGTTGCAAAAGTTACTATTCAAATTATTAAATTTCCGTAATGCAAACCACATTGTTAAATTTCAATCGAGAGATTGCGCCCATTGAGGCAATATTGTTGCTGTTATTATTTGAAAAAACTAGTTTGTTCACGAAAATCAAAATGCAAGGGAACCGAAAGCAATCAGCTTTCCAACCGCATTCACGTGAGATTAGTAAGAATTGCTTCAGGTGATGTAAATAAGTAAAGTTGTCATACGTTTCCACCGCAAATAGAGCGCTGGGGACATAAAGGTCTGAAGACGTACGACTGCACTGAGTTGTACAGTATTGAGCATTAAATAGCCACGAAAACGGCAGAAACGAGGACAGTAGTCAAGAAAGTTCCATAAACTACTCTGTATGCCTATTTCAACAACACATTTCATTGAATGGGCTATTTTGCGATTTTCAGGGGGCAAATTGATGTCACTGATAAGTTTGTTTCACGAAAAACATGAAGAGTGCTTAATTTGCCAACTGTACGTGAGCATCAGAATACCACAGGTCATTATGATTTCTTGTGTCTAGCTGAACGAGTACAGTTATTTGAATAGCAAGTTATGGGGTGTTTTTGGTAAATGTTTGTCAGGTACCGGTAGTAATTTTCATGACATTTTTGTTCGTTCGTTGTTTCCCATGGTATAGAAGGAAACGCCTCGAAATCAAAATGGTGAAGTATGTCGCCATTAAATGTTTTTGCAGAATTTACCTTCATGGTTGAGAACAAAATCTGTCGATTTGTTTATTCACAGTGTAACCTTAGATCTCAGCAGTAAGATTTGCGAAGTTCAACAATAACTATTTGAACCACCACACCCTGATTATTGTTCTTCGGTGTAATTTCGTTGAGTTCGGGTTACATGGTAGCTCACCTCTGTAGCAAGATTCAAACTACCTGAACATAGATTTGTAGCTACGCTGCAGAAGCACACACGGCGCAGAATCATACAATTCTCTCACATATCTTTCTTCCTTGTATCATACTTAAGTCGACTTGTCACAACTAGTACTCATCCGGACGGATACACATTTGTATTCAAAAGTAGACTACAAGACATATTAAGTACAAATAACGCTGGCTAGTGGTAACTTTCTAACAGCTGAATTAAATCATACAACCCATAATTATAGCTCTTGTGGACTGTTGTGATTTTCAGTCCGACTACACCTCTGTGAACTATTGTTTTAACCAATATTTTGTTAACGCTTAGGATGACGTACAGACTGTAGACTCTATACTTTACTAGGTTGCCTGGAATGTTTCCAGATTGACGAGGCACATTATGTTTGGCTTGCATTGCAATGTCCCTCCAAGAAGTATCATTGTCCCTGACAAATTACCTTCACTCGGCCCAGTGGACCTATATTATGAACTCGGAAATGTCATGCATCACTGGTGTGACGTTAATTCGGGTGGATATATCGAGGCTTTCAGTAGCATCACTTAATATAACAAAACCTGGACCCCAACACCAGTGAGAATACCAGGAGGATCATCTTAAAAACTGTCTGGATTCTTCCAACGTATATCACTAGTTTGTCATCGTCAGACCAAATAAGGTCACCCCTCTTCCTGCTTCGCAGTTAAAACCCCAGGTCACTGGTAGCTTGTAGACATCACCTGATCTTCATCCATTTCGATTTATGGAGGCCCCATTCGATCCACGTGAAGAAATCTGAGCTTCAAACTGAAAAACCCTCAGTAATCTTCGAAAGACCAGCGAAGGACAGAGAAAGGACAGTCAACTAACGGGCTTGTTGCTACTTCGGAGGCAGTGAGCTAGACAGAGTAAATGTGCTTATTTGCTATCAATACTAGCTTGAATTTCTCAAAATGGTGTACAAAATAGAATGCGGAACACAATATACTCAAAATATACAGATTATTCTGAAAACTTTTATGAAAGTAATCTAACGTACTAGGAATCCGTCTACTTTTGCTGCAGTGCGCCGGTTGCCCTCCTTTCACGATTATTCACCGCGAATTTACGACTATTGATTATTCCGTTGAGGCTGCCCTTTGGCGGGACCGACGGATAGGCAGCCCGCTAGAACAAGAACAGCTTAGTGAAAATCTATTTATTCAGCTTAAAGGTTAGAAGGCTGACCAAATCGAATGATGTTTTTTGCATTCACTGTAAATGAATACGACGAACGGTTACGTAGTTTACTACAATACTTCTGTTATTAACACCGAGTATTTGTGAACGCCGCGTTGGTTTGCAGAATTTATTTTACGTATGGCTGATCGCAAGGTTCTGGTTCATTAACCCTATGGTTGTTCACCCACCAAGTAGTAATCAAGTCAATATTTTTTGTAATCTACATCAATTTTTTCTGTTGTATACAGGAGTACCGATTGAAGTCACGAAAACAACGAGACTTTTCTATTGTTTGATTATCAAGCTGATTGTGACGCAACACTTGGGAAAACGGCAATCAGGATGAGTAGGAAAATTGACCAATAAAGCTACAGCCGGTATACTTGCAGGCAAATACCCACTGTTCTAAACTGTGGACACAATTTTCCTTGACCAATAAGTCGACGAACCCAAGATTCGGAACAACGGTTTTGTAGCTTCCAGATAATGCATGGTCAGTATTTTTTACTGATCGATTCCCTCAGTCATAAGTGACACCGCTTTTTAACTTGTTAACGTTGCGGCTAGCCGACTGATCAAACACATAAAACAAGTATTGTTTACCACTTAGTTGTTCTCTATTCCTTCTGCTTTGCATCTAACCCCACAATTTTGAACTATAACATTTTTAACTAATCGAGACAAAAACATTTTTGTGACGAACAGAAACTTCTGAACCACACAATTGCCGTTAAGTTATTCAGTTGATAAATGAATCTAACTTTTGTGCCAATGTCCTTATGAACTACGTTATGAGGTCTATTATTGATATTCCGTACCAGGTGGTAGCAGAGGAAACGTTTTTGTTTCACCCTTCTTCATGCTAGCCTCTAAAGCCATTTCTTGTTTTATGTTGGTGAATGGCACGGCTTCTTCAATTTGAAAACAATTTGCTCCTCGAACACACCTCATCTGTGCTCTTCATTGAAGCAATCGCCAAATCATACGTGGTGTGTCGTCCACTGTTATTAATGATAAGGTTTTTGGTCCGATTCTTCAACTATCTTGGATCGTGTTCGTTGAGCTTTGCGATTTTGTGTTACATTTGGCATATATATGTCCGCAAGTTCTGTTCGGTTGGGACTTTACGCTGATAATTCGGGCAAGTTTTGTTTCATTTGGCTTGCTTAACTGTGCCTTGTTTGATGCACCGTAAACCAATGTTTTGCCATGCTTCTCTAATTTTGCTACCTAGAGAGAATAAACTACAGACTTAACATTACTCACACTATTCCAGCTTCTGCACTTCCATAGATTTTTGGCCAACTCCTTTATAAAAGGACTAGATTTGAAGTACGCTTTTGCTGGAGCTCGGTAATACTGCATATCCGTGCCACAGCAGGAATTTGACCTCCTGCCATTATTGTATGAGGCAACCATGTTAATCACCACGATATTATCCTCACAGTAAATGCAACTAATGTAATACTGGTAAACACGCGACCATAGTTGCTTTCGGTATTGCTCAGGTTGCCCGCCCTTCTCCAGAAGTGACAATGAATGTCCGATTAACTCCAAATGAGTAACCGTGACTAAGAACTCTTCTCAAGTGAAAATCGCAGAAACTGCCACTTCGTTTGACAGTATTTTGATCACAAGTGATAAGTTGAATGTTTTAATTTACCTAACCTAAATATCACATAAAAATGATCAAAAATTATTGCAGTTTCATAGCCGTTTTAGCCAGCCCCTTTCGAATCCGATTCTAAATCCCCTTACTATATAAGAGTCCAGTGGAAAGAGTTCTCGCTTGGTCACAGCCATTCCTGAAACACAAATATGAGCATAACTTAATCGGACACTATGCCAATCAAAAGTAGGCTGGAGATTGTTTACGAGAACAATACTGCCCTCCATTCATTTACCAACAATACGTCCGCTGTCAGTTTGGTTGATACCGACCTAACTGCTGCGTTTCGTGTTCAAGAGATTGATAAATGGTAAACTACGGTCAGCTGCAAAGATAATTTGTCAGTAGGATGTTCAGACCCATGATCTCATTGGGTGAGAATGCCTGGATAAATTAACGTTGTCCTAATTTTCTACAACAACAAAAGTCCCTACTTAACAAAAACCACAAAATCTGTGGAAATGCTAGCTCTTAACTGTTTTCATTACATAAATAGTACTGGCTTCTTGATAAACTAGGCCCAGTTACTTCACATGAAAGACCTGTGAATCGAAATTAGTTAATTGTGATCAAGTGGTCAACTGGCATATTCTTATACACCTCCGTTATTTGACAAAACATGACAACTTGTCCTTCCCGTGGAAAGTACTCCTCTGGACACTAGTATAAAATTGACAACTGCAATGGACTCGGGCAATTGCTTCATTTTACGGATCGTAGGAAATAAGGCGGACAAAAAAATAAATGATGGACAACAGATGACATGCAAGAAAACATGTACAATTGTAATGACCGTATGCTTGTGCGTACTTCAGTTTTGATCTGCTTGTTTTTATCAAACAAACAGAGATGGAGCATTTAGAGATCATACAGATCACAGAGATACTCCACTAGAAGCGGTGAAGGCGAGCTAATTGGTGTATGACAAACATCGCCGTGTAACGATCACGTAGTATCGATCAGGTTTTCTGAACAATGGTTGTATGCTGATTGGCAATCGGGGGCTTTGACTTGTTACCATCGGTCTGTAAAGTTCGTGATCGGGCGAATTGTCTGTTCAATTCTCGAGACTGCCTGTAACTGCGAAACCATTGCTTCAAGCGAAGACGTATAACGCGTTGAACCTTCAAACATAAGTGAAGAAGAAAATAACATGAGCACATAAAACGTGGTGGTCCACGACACATATCTACTTGTTATCAATTCAAAAATTATGCGCATACATTTTCTGATTGCGAATTGTTACGCCTGAGCAATCATCTCATTGTCTGAGGGCGATCAACAACATTCTAGTGCGTTTTTGATGTACTCAGGCTCGTAAACAACAACCTGATATTGGGTGGTAAGAAAAGTAGTTCCTGATTTAAAGAAAGCCAAACATTAGTTATTAACCGAGCAACGAGATAAGCGTAGCCTGTTACACGACAAAATGTAGAAAAATTTATGACTGTTTATGAAAGACGTATAAACCGTATTCATTGTGATGTAACTCCGTATATTTACAACGGAAATCATAGGAAATTACTTCAGTCAAAAGGTTTTCGGCAAAAGATTGTGTATCAACCTCCAAACAGCAGACATCTGCCGCTGTACGTGGAAGTTATTTAGTCTGCATTTTGAATGTTAGATCTCACTAATGGGACGTATACTGCTCCGATAAACATGACAAAAAGATGACCAAATTACCGACTAAGTGTCAGTTTGGTTAGTTTGAAAATGAAAAATGAATTGCTAAACATCCCTCTTATGACTTGTGAGGAAAGTTTAAGAAAAATGGTTGAGCAATTGAAACTAGTGACAGTTCATTAGCTGCGCTTCTGTTGTCCCAGAGGCATTCAATTACACAATCTCCTGGGTGTCAAACTTATGGCAAGGCTCTGCGGTGCTCGTTTGCTTATCACGATAAGGTTCTCGAAATACAACGATTCGGACAGCTTTTGTTTTCGATATAGATGACTGACTAATATTTTCTAGTGATTTGGCTTTCTTGTCTGTTACGTCAACCCTTATACTACCATCTAAATGTAGCCTTTTCTTCTAATGACCCCACTTGGCTGTAGCCCGTGACTAATGTGTCGCCAAACGTTTGGCAATCATTGTCCGTCGCTTCAAGTAGGTGTAGTGTCTTTCTTCCTAAAAAAAATACCCTCCCATTATTGCGTGTTCCAAAACTAGCTTTGTAGGAATCCTCTCAGTCATTCTGAGTGAATGCGCAGTGGTATCATCCTATGAGAACATGAAGATTAACAGTCTAGAAAAATAAGTGGTCTTAATGTGCTCCTCAGCTATATTCGACGTGTTTTTGAAAAGAAGTCCAGGTGGTGTGCGTGCTTCATAAAAGCATCACACTATTTCAAGTGGATTTTTACCTGTTACTCGCCGACCTCTCCATTTTCAGTCAGCTCAACTCTTGCGGTAAATTTTCCAACAGGCCTCTCCTCCATAATCACCACGGTGTACTCACTTAATAACATGAAAATGTGCGTTTACAGTATGTGCACCTACAACTACTCACAGCGGTTCAGTTCATCTTTACTACTTACGTTATACAGGAAGGTAATCGCAAAGTTAAGAGTACGGGTTATCAACGTTTGATTTCATGGCCTCCACCTGAAATTTCTCCTTTTTCGATTTAGTACGTACCTGAAACTTCTCGACTGCATCACTAACAAACGTTTTGCGTACTTCTTACGAAAACTCGGAATTAATTTGTATAAAGCTGATATTATGGTTTTTGAATCATAGGTCGTTTGTAATAGATTCGACTGACACCTGGAAACAACGGTGGCGCATTGTTCACAATAAGATGCAGAACCGGTTAGTGAAGTTGGATTGCAAGATATTACATCTAGTTTTTCGACAACCAATATAACCCAATAGACTAAAATGATATCTCAAAATTCAGGATGGATAAGTTGCTTTGGACTCGTCATGAAAAGTCATTTCTTTGGCAGATGACTCGTCTGACTCTTACTTGTGAACTGGCTGACCATCCTTTCATCGCGTAGTTTCTAGTACCGGTCGACAGGCTGACTTTTGTTAAATAATGTTGGTTAATCCACCTGGAATTTCTCTCCATTAGACACAAAAAGATTCGTTAAAAGTTCATCACAGATTATTAGCTGTAGGAGTACACTTGAGAAAGCTTGAGGGAGAAGCATGGGACAATAGCGTGGGCATTCCCACAAGACAAGACGATGGTGACATAGTCCGTGTACGAGGTGTCACGTGATCACCTTGATGGATGGAAAAACCTTGTGTGTGGTTTTATTTATAAGCCCTTATTGTAAGTATTCTGATGCTTTTATTGTATGTTCAAAACAACCGCATATTTCAACCTTACACTGAGCTAGCCAAGCACTGGAATTTGAATCGCTTTCTAAAGAACTGTCACTGTCAGCCCGGATTCTTAATAACCATACTGTTCACGTTTATTTGGCCGAGTATAAAATTGGGCATCTAGATGTCATTCACGCGAAGAGGTGAAAGACTGCGAATTTTCACTAAAATCAAGTAGAATTTTACAGGCTGCACCAGGACGACAGTTATTGGGAACCGTGTATGCTTACTCAAAATTTTATCAAATCGATTTTGAGAGCAATGATTTAGTCTATGTCAAATCCGCGCCGGTTAACCACGCTTTAACAAATGTGATCAGTTGTGTTCCCTAATGAACAGTTGCACGTTAGAGTTTTGAAGACTGACTGCCCGTAATGACATGCCTCAATTTCCGCTAAATAACATGAAAGGTTTCGGAAGTTTCGAAGTTAACTGAAGAATTAATTATGCAAAACACGAATTTAATGGATCAACAGCGATAAAATGTCTGAAGTGATACGAACGATTTACTCACCTCCGTGTTGCAGAAGCAGTAGATGACGGTCATCCACAAACCCTGAAGTAAAATAAAAAAACTAACGTGTCGCAGTTTACAGCAGTTTCAAAAAATGAGTGCATGAATGAACATTCAAAGCTTATTAGTAAATCAGCAATAATTAACGTAAAAATTTGACCGTCAATCTCTGTGATTCACTGACACTGTGGTTACAGCTAAAAACAGACCCATGCAGGGATATGTACTGCCGAGGAATTCCAACATAATTTAACTTAAATTAGACTGTTTTTAACGTGAACGTTCCTAATGAACTGGCGAATCTAGAACACACCAAAGATCTGTTTTCGATACTTCGCCATCAAGTCAATACATGTAGTAAAGAAAGTGAGCATGAACTAGTCTGTCTAATTGGTCATTAGCGGGACACCGTAACTTGTCTGTGTGGGTGTGGATGATAATAAAATGTAGACCACTGGGGGGCCAGGGAAATTGAAGGGTTTGAACGAACTGTTGTTAAATTTAACAACACTGAGTTATTTGATGAGATAGGGATAACTCTGGTCGTTAAATGTCTGAATGGCTGGATTTCTTGACAGCTCGGCAATGGTTAGCCACTTAGTGCGGTGTCATTCGTTCGTAGGGAAGTAAGAAAGTACAGTGTTTTAGTCGGACATTCAAAAGGCAAAATCATTACCGCAGGTATGTGGATAACATGCTGATTGTAAATCCTACTATTTAGGGTGAAGCTGGTGCCCTTCATGTGTTTAACGAGGCATATCCATCTACTCAATAACCAACTGGAAGGCAAGCGAACGCTTCTTCAAACTTCTATTCATGATAACCTAATAGCCTATCCTGGCTTCCTAAAACGAAGAGTTGTTTGTAAAGAACCGCGTACAATTAAAGGCATTGGGTTTTACGGTACAGTTTGCTAAATCAGCGGCTTTATTTTGTCAAATTTTGAACGTCAGTCAGGTCACCTCGCTTGTTTAATCAGAAATCGTCCTGTTCCCACATAAGACGATTTAGTTCAATCAGAACGGGCAGGAACTCTCAGAAGGGTTCATAAGTAATTGAAGAACAACTCGTGAACAATCGATAAAATGAAGCAGTTCGACGAACGCCCAACCAATTTTGCTTGTGAGTACTGATCAACCTCCCCGAATTTCTTGATAAGAGGCACAGTTGCCGTTAGTTACTGTCACTTACTCACTGATACTCCAAATTATCGCCTGTCGGGATCGATGAGATAAGAGACTTTGACCTGTACAGGAAGTCTTAATCACCAGATTATCGATATGAGCTAACAGACGGTAGCTGTGTCTCTTACCAAGATGATTGGGCAGCCCGATCACTATTCATAAACGAAAGTGGTGGTTGAAAGAGGCTGGTGGAAAAGTCTATGCGAACGCCAGAGGTGGGATCCAATGCAAGCGACGTTCGGCTCGACAATAAACAAACCGCCGACCACTCCTCATTGAAATGAACTACTCTGTCACCCTGATCTATTCACCCCTCTAGTACTTCGGAGATTTGGCGATAAGCTATAGAGACCGCTACTTGAGTAGTTTAATCGGTCTCGGTTTAAGGGCTGTTTTCCCAAATCCAACTTCGTTCAGTTTCAAAGTAGATAATCATGACAGGCTGATTACGTTACAGTTGGTTGCCTCAAGGTTTATAAGGATATTAGGCGCCGGCAAGTTACGCCACCGTTTGCTGCACTTTGTGCGACTGCTTGAAACCCAACATGAATTTTGAAAAGGGTTTGTTTGCCATCTCAATTTCATCGCTGTTCATGAAAAGCGAATGAAATAGATCAATGAAATTAAACCCATTAATTCAGCTATAGCTTGTTTTCACGCCATTATTGTGAAAGGGCAACCCTTGCTAGTTGTAGAGATGATGACCAAACAGGGATAAATGAGGTCATTCACCAAATGACTAGCCACTGTGTGTCGGGTTTATCTTTCGGGCTGAAGTTCATGTGACTGGAGATGTCAGGTGAGATGGCGGTTAATCGGGTTCACTGGCGGGAATGTTGTCTTTGTATGACTGAGTTGTCTGCGAAGTAAGTGCACATAGTGTTAACGAGCAGTGAAAACTGTGAGGAACATGTCTTTCTGATGATGTCTCACTTTCACTCACAGCTCGGTTGTCTGTTTGTAAGGTGTAGGTGACGTTGAATAACTGAATATAGACGTAGCTATTTTTTAGTACTTGAGTCTCATCCCTTGCCCTTCCTTTTTGTTCACCCTTTTTTAAAGGAACCTGCTTTATTCCCTCTGTTGTTTGACAGTAACGTATAAGTGAAAATCACTGGCGTATTGTTATCAGTGATGAAGATAGATGGACACAGTCCACCATAGACTGCAATTTCGCACTGGTTACAACCACAAGAGCTCGAAATGGTTTTTGTATTACTTTTAGGTAGCAACGGATAACGTACTGGAGTGGCGGTTTGAGGGTAAGCATCAGAAAATGTTGCAAACAAGCCAATTAATGCTGTCTTCTTAGAATTACAGGTGCAGCTCGTGCATTGAACTCATCCAGAAGGCTATGCTGACTTTACTTTCGGTCCTGTCAGGTACACCTTTGTCAGACAGACCAAATAGAGGCAGTCACATGAAGGTCAATTACATTCACAAAGTTGTATGTCGCACTAATAACTTTTTAAGGGTGCAAAAGTAGAGAGGTACCATCCCGTGATCACTCGGTTCAACCAGTTTCATAGTCTCCGCACTTCTGCCTTCAGAATAAAAAAACAGAGTATGAGAAAGATTTCCTTAGATAATATTGCATTCTTATTGGCAAACGTTAAACCGCAACCGCCCGTATATCATTCAGTATGGTTGTTCATTTGTCCTTTCTGCTCCTAGTACAACAGGTAATCTGTCGGACGCTAGCAATACCGCCTCCCACAATATCCGTTTCAGCCATCTGAGAAAAACTAAACACTCGGGCATCAGTATAATATGAACATACAATCTGGTCGTCTTACTCAACAGAAATACAAGCTAAGTGGTATGTTTGGTGTCCATTCGCGACGTAGCATACTTCGCGCGTTTCAGCACAAACGATAGCAGTGTGTTACGTTGTGCTCGCCTCGCGTATCTAACCGTTGTCGAAGTTTGATCACGTCATGGTCAGCTATTAGTAGATGGGCAAATATTGAACTCTGCCCAGTCTCTCAATTTATCATATCAGACATTCTTTTCAACACTGATGTGGTACCACACGTTACAAACAAATTACTAATTTGAAAGGTGTTGCTGTTACCAGCTACTACAAATTCATTGGAACAAAACAACTGCATCTGCAACCTCACACAAACAAGGTTTTGACTGCCGATATTCACCGTGCTACAGATAACCAACGGTTAACGCATTTGCCGTGGAACATGTAGTTGCGAAATATGACCACATGTAATGTACAAGGCACATTTTTGGAAAACTAAATCATAACGGAATTGTTTCGTATGAGATATGAGAGCGCGATAACATCGTCTCCACAGCAGTCTACCAATGATGACCGCTGCTGCTTAGTTTTGATACAACTATACTAAGAAACCTGTCAAGTTTTGAAATGAAGGACAGGACTGGAAGAAGACAACGTCTGTTTGAAACAGTCAGTATCTGTTTTTTGCTTGAGCATTACAACTCAAACTACTTTTCCCGACTGTATTGTGCCAAAAGCAATTTCATCTTAATAGACTGATGAATGATATGTGTTGTATATTATTAGCTTATGCAACGTGATTTTACCGCTGATCAAAAATACATCATTCGTGAAAAACCAAGTTACAAGTCTAATGTCATGAACATAAATTAGCTTACCTGCAATGCAATAATGACCGCATTTGTGTAAGAAAAGAAATTTTCAAAAGCTACGGAGTATGGTCGAAGTAGAATCAGTTGCGGATAGCCCAGTAATGGCATCAAGTACAGCAAGGCTTTGACCGCCCTCCTAAACAAATGGGATGTATCATTGAAGGGGACAAGGTGATCATATGAGAGCAGAATTGTTTTTCCGACTAATGAAACTGGACACAAATGTTAGGATGATCTGATCAAAACCTGTGACGTAGAAAATGGTGAGGATGCAAGTGAGGAAAGAGAGAATGAGAAGTTATTTGTCCTGCTTACGTGTTTGCCTGTCATTCTCCAAGTTGATCGAAATGCAACAAATCAGTTGTATCATTTAATTGTTAAAACAGAAACCTTCAACAACGAAATTTGGCAAGCTGCAATAGGTGAGTAGTTATATATATATTTGTAAAGGTTGCACTGTTATATTTTGTCCAAGTCAATGTTTTGCCTCGGTTCAATCCAAAATAAAACTCCCGGCTTCTTGACAAGCGACCTGTTAAAATTCGTTGATTGTGGTTGCATGCTTTCCAGTGCACTTTCGGAAGTGTCCAATAAAACTTACCCTCGTTAATTCGTAGTAATTACGTTTTTAATAATGTTTTGTCTTATACGGTTATTTTTTAACAGCCGACAAAGTTCTCCTGGATCTCTACTAAGACTTTCAGTCACAAAATTTCAGGCTTGCTATGGTTTCAAATAATTGAGGAATTCTTTGAAAAACACTTCACCGTTCTATTGTCATTCAGTTATTATAATAATAACATACTCACAATATGAGGGAAACTCTTATGCAGTGGATACTAATAATGATTGGCAAATTTTCTTCTGTGATCCAGAAAATTCTTAACATATAGTGAACGAGCACTACCCTTGAGAACACCCAAGGTATGTGAAGAGGTACTCAACACACTGATGTGACTTCTATTTAAGAGTTCAACAATTTATGGGCAAGAGCTACTTCGTCCTTCAACCTAGTGATTTTAGTAAAACGAGCAGTGTGTACATAAATGGGGTTGTAAAAACGAACAGAGTAAACTATTTTTGACGTTCATTTTGTTTGACAGGTATGCGTGTCAAAAGTTTACTTAGGTCCTTCATGTGCCAAGCCCATCAAGTCACTGATGCAATTGAGTGACATCGGTATTAGTTTTCTGTCGGTGTATCTGGGGTTTTGTGAGGCTGCTTTTTGAATGTCACATCCTTGAGCTTTGTGATCTAAATTGCCTTTGAATCAAAACCTCCCTGTGCAATTCTAAGGTTCCGTCCAGCTAACCAGGCATTTTTAGGCTAATTTCTCAATCATTGTCTGGCACACGACAGTTCACTGCCGAACGTTTAACAATCAACTGACTACGTAGATTACTTCACGCACTTTTCCAAATCCACCTTTAGACTGCATTAGTTCCAAGTTTTGTCTCGTGCGTAAATGTATACCGGTCAACGCTTTCTACCCATGTTATATACATGCGGATATACGTTCTCTCAATCGATAGCTAGTCTGTCACACACTGCAAACTTTGACATACTGTGACTTCTTAATCAAACTCAGTGCCGGTATTTACTTTCCTTAGAAGCCAACAATTCAATTCCGATATCAGTCTGCCGAATGGATTACCGATTATGCTTCGGCATTCCCTTGAAGCTTCTGGGATTTGGTCTATACCGTTGTCATCTAAGGAACTGTTTCAGAGGGAGGTTGTTTATGAGATAAGCCATTAGTTAATCTCTCATTACTCTTTTCCGAGTAACTTCTGCCAAATTTTGGACAGCAACGCGTTAGATAGAGTCAAGGATAAGCGGAAGTCCATTTTAAACTGCCTGTGGATTCAGGAATAGCAAGGTTTTGGACGCTGTCCTATCATTTTAACCTACAGATGTGTGGTAACCGATCATCGACTTCCTTTAACTTCCTGTAAATCTGTTGACATAATTAAACCTATAGATTAAACATCACCCACAATTTATCGCAGCTGTCGCATTCCCATAGACTTTCCAGTCGGCCCCTTTCGAAAAGAAGCACTAGACTCGAGTTTCGCTCTCATTAGAGCTCGTCAGTAGTGCATATCATCGCCACTGCCGGGACTTGAACCACGGACATTCAGTTCATGAGGCAACCGTGTTTACCACTGCGCCATTGACCTCACATTAGGCACGACCGAATTATCACATGTGGCAGTGGCGATGATATGCACTACTGACGAGCTCTAATGAGAGCGAAACTCGAGTCTAGTGCTTCTTTTCGAAATGGGCCGACTGGAAAGTCTATGGGAATGCGACAGCTGCGATCAATTGTGGATGATGTTCAATCTATATGAAAATCCAAATCCCCTACTACTCATCATTAATAATTTAACCTACTTAGGTGTTTTAAGGTCAGTCTCAACCTACCTCAACTGTCCATAAAACATATCGTTCATAAAGTGATGTCAGACTTTGGCTTTCTTGAAAGTAGATTCTTAGTTTCCTAAGGCCTTCTAAGAACCACTAGTTATGCCGAAGAATATTGTAGACCCAATGGCCGATCGTTGCGCAAGAACAGCGTGTCTCGATTATTTGACAAAATAACTTCAGAGGAATATCCCGCCTACAAACTGCTCCGAAGTCACGTTTGTTCTCTATCCTGTTGTATTTTCTTAACAGTTTATAGTGACCCTTTTTAGCAGTGATAAACTTATAACATTGTACCAAAACTGGCCAGCTTCTTATCGTGTCAAATAACATAAAGTTGGCTATTTACGTGAAGTGGAACGGACTAGCGATGGCAAAATTTGATCTTCTCATTAGTGAAAATCAGGATATCTATTTTGTTAATTTATCTCCAGGCCGCAACAATTATATACGGAGGTTATGGAGTTAGATCGATATATTAATCAATTATTACAGAGGAACTAAGTCACTCCTCAGTTAGTTGGCGATGGCTCGATCAGTGTGTTATGTAGCGCTCATCCCCTGGTCTGACCGTCAAGGATGGCCATTGATCCGGTGGATTTGTGGTCATAGTAGACGCAGCGACTAAACAAACCGCTTTTGATGACCTAACACTGGGTCATGTAGCCTGATTCGGAAAGTCTGGGCAATACGAAGTGCTTTCAGTCCGACGGTTTTTGGTTGCAGTATGTTTTAGGATACCTCAAAAGGCAGTATGACGAGCAGCCAAACCTTCGGTTGAGTATAAAGTCGGTACATAGACTCTACGGTTTTACCTGCGATCATCTGGATTTCACGAGCAGACTGTGCCAGTTTTACTGTCTCAAATATTTTCTCACCAGTCTAATTTACTCGTTTATTTTATCCTTGTTATTATTCATAACTGAACTTGCAGGTTCGTTTTAAGACAGACCGTATGATTCCTCCAACCAGCATTGGTTCACTTCAGATTTTCGATTTGTCTTATTCATTATGACTGAAAAATTACCTTAGTCCACTTCGACTCCAGGGTTTTGTCTCATCTCAACTAATTCAATGTTGTTCTCACCATTTTGTGTAATCTTAGAATTTCTCAACTGTTGCGATCTCAAGACACAGAGTTCTTGTTAATGTACAGTAAACCTATCAGATGAAGTCTATTCGCCAACAACTGAGATAACGCTTGTAACGAACTCTTTCATTACCGGCAAGAGATTACATATAAACCGTTATTCGACTGCCTCAAACAATTTCACATTTTAACTTACATGTCAGAAAAAGCTTCCGTGTGAATAGCAAACACCAGCTAATCTCAGGCTGTTCCGAAAGTAAAAAATTGTTAATCGGTTCTAATCTTATTCCATGGATCATAATTACCTCAAAGTGGTACAAAATGTCTTCAGGAAGATCTGTTGTAAATCTAATTGAAGAGTAAGATAAGAAAGTCAAACTTAGAAAGTAACTGGAAGAGTGGTTATCATTTTGTTTGTGAGTTAGGCTATTTAATAATTCATAGGTTAAACAAAATTCGTCGGCAACCAGCAACATAAAATTATATAACTGTAAAATGGTAATAAGATTACGTGGAGTGTTTTCTGTAGATTATCCATTGAATACATTGACACTCACCATGGCTCTAAAGATGCTCTCCCAAGTCGACCACGGGAAAACCGACCTGTGTAACCTCGCAGCGAAGTTGGGACAACTGATTTAGATCGAGTAGGGGCCGCATGTTGACGAATTATTGTATCATCTCCGTGGTGTGAATCTGCTGCTACTTCTGTCAGATGAGGTTCCACACGTTCATCCAGCACTCCGATAGTGGTCGACAGTTGAGGTTTACTTTCCGATAGTCCATTCGTTCTACTTACAAGCATTTGACTATGATTAAGATTCCGCCTGTCACCCAACTCACTCTGAGGTGATTCTTGGAGTGCTGTTCGAGTGACGTCCTTTTGACTATCTGCGGTTGTCAACGATCGTTTACTCGCTTCCGAGCGGCGAAAATATCGTCGCTGTACATTCGTAAACAGAGTGAAAATCGTAATCAAGGCGATCAACAGGTTTACCTGAAACGAACGAAGATAACGGCCAATAAAAGTAAACTTATAATTGTCATCTTAATATAACAGTTGGCTTGGAATAAAGACATTTCGATACAAACCATTTAGAATGGGGCAGCCAAGCGGTTTGTTAGAAAACGAGCCGACGACTGACAAACAGTAAATGAAAGTCCGTAAGACTTGAACCATAAGCTATAAAAGGTTTAACGATCAAACGAAGTCGCGACCGATGGACAGAATGTGATACTGAGGCGTCGGAATAGCATTTAGCTGCTTAGCTGGTCGGTTGCAGTGACCCTGATGCTGCCGAATAAAACTGGACCGCAATGAGTTTGACGAGTGAACTGTTACAAGTAGGTGCCCACGCCGAACATAGGAACATGTGAATTGTAAAGTAATTTTGTATTTTCTAACGCTAGTCTGTACAGACATGCACTGTGAGCTAAGGTGACCAATGACTGGTTAGTAATCATGTCCTGAATATTATACATAGGTGAAAGTCTAGTAATGTTTGGAATGAAACCATTTGCGTCGTATTACATGTTAAAGTTAGACCAGCTAATTTTGTTCTGATTGTTACAATGATACTGTTGGTGAAGCATAGTCAGCAATGACTGCACTGTGTTACAACTACTCATGATTTAGCTTTTTCCCATAACTTATTTCGAAGTCTTGAATCAGCTGCCTGTTAACAACGAAACTGATTACACTGGTGTTTAGTTCTCATTCGCTGCTTAGTAGATTTCAGAGTAACGGATTTTTGTTGTTTCAGGCAGGAGATGGTACCCAAATTATACCACCACCTCTGAGTATTCAGGTTTCCACCCAACGAGTAGACACCGTATCCATTCAAAAGACTGGTGAGAAGAGCACGATCGATCCTGGTGAAGGACTGCTCAACAGAAAAGATAAAACTAGTGAACAAGATGTTGTCAGCAAGTGTATATCCATCATCGTCCGTAAGCATTCAGAGTCATCATAACAGCGAAGAACTAACGTAATTTGTGACAATGAAGAATGTTTTCTCCGGAGTGTCATTAAATCACAATAAGTCATGCTCTGCTAGGCGTTGTTGATCACAACCCATTTCAAATTAAGCTCACCCAAAAGGTTCATTGTAGCTGTTAATTTATAAACTTCATTTAAAGTTCTTTTTAGCCTTCCCTGATAATAACATTCCCAACTTGCGCGTAAGCAAAATGATGCACCAAATACAACCAAAAAATAACATCCACCGGCCGCCGAATTTCTGCTTAGTTTGCGTACTGATTATCGTGGAGGAAACTTTGTCTGGGGCTCGGTTCCGGAAAAGACAGCGTTGGAAAGTTTCGAACAATCAAATTGTCGGCAAAACTTGGAGTTGAAAATGAGGTAACCTCTATTTACTTGTAATGGCAACAATGTTTCATACAACAGCTCAATGCAGTAACGCAATAAATACACTTACGACCCGAACACAGTCAAATCTACAAGCTTTTCTTTAAATTATTTCTGCTTGGTGACCAGGTACACATAAATATGTGAATAATTCGAGCTATGCTAAGATGAGATTGACATCTCAGTGACTCTCACAGGGACTTGGGAATGCTTTTCTGAAAACTGATGTAATTGTTGATGGACCCCAGTCGAAAGATACGTATTCCGTTTCCCAAGCCTTTCGCAATTATGTCGTCACTTCTGATTTGAGTCTGTTGACGTCATTTTCGAAAGTTGGAACTTAATGAGGTCTGAAGCGTCTGGAGCGAATTTATTAAGTCAGAATAGTTCACACTGCACAGCCCAAAGTTTACTCTCCACGCTTCCCACCTGCCAAATGACCTTCAGGGGAGCAATAACTAATCCTTAGGGTTAATCGTCTCGCGCAGGTTAGTTGTGTTTGCGTCAGCCTTTAACCCATTTGTTAATCTCACTTGTTGAATGACTGATACAATCAAAAATCAGGAATCGCAATCCCTTGTTATGCCAAGCTACCGTTATGGTTCACGGTGGCCATCCAGTCGGATTCACACGAATTTATGAACGCGTCAAGGGACTGATTACTTCATAGCTACAGTTGCCTAACTACCATCTTATAATACACTACGCATCATGATGAAAATGGATGCGACCCATTTGTTTGTCTACACAAAACTTCCAGAACCAGAAAACATACTCTTCTATATCACATACCTTTTCTGAAAGATAACCGACGAGGTCATGGGAAAGGTTGAAGGATCTGATAGCCAAACGTGACTAATAACTATACTTACTGGGGAAATTATTAGTTCGTTGGGCTTCTTAAATCAACTAACACTGGAGTTTTCCAACTTTTCCGGCTCAACTTTCTGACTCAGCCAGCAATATACTTCGATGTCAGGTTTTACCGTTAGCTCTAAACCAACGGATTCACAGCTTTTGACCATTTCTATGCCAACGAGTCTGTTACACAACTTAATTTGAGGCGATATAGCTCATTTTTCTTGAGCCACTAGAAGAGTATTATTTTTAAACGTAATGTAAAGTTTAAAGCACAGTGCGTTCTTTTCAATTCCCTCACCAGAACAGAAAGAAGACATATCGCGATATGGTAAAAGTTCGTTTACTGCCATCAACAACAAACGTAAAACATAGTCAGATAAATCGTACAGATAAGGGTAAACTGAATATACATTTCTACAAGCACATCACGGATTATGTAATCTGGAACATGAAAACCCGACAGTTTGCCTCAATTGTTTTCGGTAGGTGTTATGTTTGCTACTGATGACATTAAACAAAATGTTAACATATAACGAAATATTTCTTCTTTCTGCTCTGATGAAGAAATTCAAAGAATATGCGCTTGCCAAATAGTTTCACTACTTAAAACTCACCGGCAGATTTAACGAAGCAACTGATATAATATTTCATCTTCGGACGCTTTATTATATTCGCCTTTGTTGCTCATCCATATATTTGTTCTTACGGTTCATTCTAAATTGGTCTGCTCTGTGACATGCCTTACCAAGTTCCTTATGGATTAATTAGTCGAGTGAAGTGTGCTGTGTGCTTCAAGCTTCAAGGTGCTAAAAAGGACCTAGATTACCGTCCATTCTCTTCCAACAAGTGTTCATTTGACCTCAACGTCTCATATGAATGCATGAAATGAAACATTTCGATTAACCACAGATGACCTATCAGGTGAAAAACGACCCCAATGCTGTTTCAGATGTAGTTTCTTTATCATGCGCGCAGTTCATCAATAGTATCTGCCACGGACGGGATGCAGGAGCTCGAAAATGTCTTTGTTCCCGCGGCTGTTCCAACGCTGTACGATATGATCACTGCGGGTACAATGTGTTGCAGTAGTATACGTTACCGCTGTTTTAGTCGGATAGAATTTTCAGGTAGCCATTATCAGGAAGAAACATTCATTCTATCAGATGACAAGCATCTTGTCAAATCCAGTTGTCAATGAGTTACAAAACCAAGTGAAAATTGTCTACTGATTCCTGGATGAGTAGCGGGAGCCGTTTATAGGTATTACACATTGAGTATTACACCAGGTGAATCGGGACCTCTCATTTGTAAGTCTATGTTTGTTGGCTTACACATGGAGAACATTATTGGCTTTGAGCTTCGCGCTAGGTCGAGCCCATCAGTAATGTTGCGTTAAATGCATAGCAGGATGTTGTGGTGTTTGTTCTAAAGTGGTGAAACTACCGGCTACCATTCCATTACAACGTTTGTTAATCGCTCACCATTTTCGGAATCTGACTGTACTCATCCATTCAACATTTCAGTTCAAGTACTGCTGACATGGGCAATTGGATATAAACATGTGTTGATTTCACAATGTTAGCTAACAAGTTTGTAAATCAGCCCCAATTCTACACTATTTTATACGGTATTGTTTCACATACCTCTGTCTAATGTAACCGGACAATCATGAACATAAACTCAACAACAGCAATGATATGGCTATCTGATAGTAAGTAACTTTTCCAAACAACGTACAAATAACTCCTAAATTTTTTTCACTTAAACTCACGGCTAACATCACCAAAATAGATCCAAGAACAACGCAACCTTCGGTCTGCTCCAGGCTCACGTCCTCCCATATGCTGTGATTACAAAACATAGAGATCACAATCATTGTGAAGGTAAACAGTCACGCAATCACTGCAACTAACAGTGGTTTATCAACACTCAGAGTATTTTTTATTTGAACTACGGTTCCAATTTCTTAAACATATGGCAAGCCTGTGGATGTTGTTGAGTGGTCCATCAATTTTACCTCGCAAAAATTTGTTTCTGGAACTGTCAGAAATTGGTTTTGACAAACATGTGTCGGATTAACTGTCCTTCCGTAAGAGTCATTTGTTAACCATACCATAAAAAGAATTTACCACTTAAAATCAAGTACATTCATAGTGGAATTCATGTCAAAAAGAATCGTACCGTTGTCAGAAATAATTTGCAAATTATTTTAGGGCCCTATATAAGGGGTTGTTGCCACAATGCATGTCTTCTGAATCTGCAGGGCAAACTAAAAATTGTGTCATAAGTAACTGTTTAATAACGGAAAATATCACATATTGCAATGTCGTACAACAGCATTTCCAGAATTCATATATTAATTAAAAAACTGTAGAACTGAGAAAACGCACGATTTGTCTGTCTTCTGGACCTTTGCAAATATAAAGTACGTAGTGAAGACAATCGGCAGACCTGAAACCGAAACGAAAAAATACGTTATGTGATAAATGATTTGACTGCATGTGAAAATGAGTTTTGTTCAGCTGTGAAGACTTCATTCAGAAAATGGTTGTAAACTGTGGACAGATTGTTCGGCTATAACGCACACCATCTCATCGCATTCTAATAATCAGCACATTAATGGTTGATTAAAAAGGTCTTCCAAACGAAGCAAATTATACGATTATCAACATTAACTTACTACATTTTCCCTTGGTTGCTGGCCAATGGTGATTAAATAAACTGGCTTGTCAAAATCTAGCGATATTAGTTTAATTTCACCGAAGGGGCTGGATATTTGGAACTTTCGCGTTTTGAATGGAGTGTACTACATTTTTTGTTGTATAATCAAACCGAGTATCTTGATTTCGAACGTCACGTAAAAATACTGGTTGCAACGTGAAACTGTGACGACGTCCTCGAACGGCAACTGAATATATGAACTGTGATTTGTTTTCATTCAGTTAATTCGACGATGAGGGTGTGTTATACAAATCAATCTTACTCAGTAAGCCGCATTTTCGCACAATTTGAAATATGGCTTAATTAAATGCATCGGATGTTAACAGCCAGATTTCCTGGTTGGGATAAACTTCAGATATTCTCTCGATGATGGACTAATATTTCAGTCATTCTTTCAGAGTTGTTTTGATAAATTATGCTAGAACATTTTGGCGTCCTACTTCAAAGTGAAGCTGTCTTTGAACCTCTTTTTATTTTTGCCGAACCTTAGGCAGAAGTAAAGCATCTTTCACAGGAGCACAGTCTTGGCGATGACAGTCCCTCACAATTATCATCCATATAATTCCTACTACTGCAATGTGAATAATATGTGTAAGCTACTTGGCACCTTCAGGCTGAGCAAGTTTTAAACTGTCTTACGTGAACGTTTACGAAACCTTATACCCATGCCATCGTATATTGTCTGGCTCTCTTCCAATCGGATGCCTTGCAGCTTGGCTCGCAGGTTAGGCACGGGTTGACAGTCGCTGGTTGATGCTGGGCCGATTTTACTGGACCACTCGCAGCATTCACTTCTCTGTTGATATCAGATCGGCTTATCAGGTGGTTTAACGCTTAAATCTTACGGACACTTGCATTTGTTTGATTCGGCAATTGAATAGTTCCTCATCTTTCTGACGGCTAACATCTGTATGCCTATTGTTAATTCCAGATCCACTTATATGAAACAGAAATGACGTTGGAATTAACAGTGATGGGGCGCATTGAGGGAATCCGGCCTTAATTTTTTCCTACTTCCACCAACACCATATTTTGCCACGCCGTTTCGTCTCTTTGGTCAATTCGGGATTGTAGTGTTCACTTTTCTTCTAACCGGTATTATGCTGCGCCGTCGCCCCCAGGAATATGTTAGTTAAAATGTTCAAACGTGAAGTCTAAGACAACAATCTTAGTGCCGTAGAAACAAAAACGGGGCATTATCTATAATCTAAAGAAATGCAATTCGAAATATTTACGTTACTACTGATAATGTAGCCGCGAGAATCAGTCCACTCAATAACATGAAAAGGAACTCAACACTTCTACCCAATAAGAAGAAAGATTTCGTACTGACGGCAGTGCATAGCGTTTGATCATGGTATATTAACACAAACTTGTAAAAATACCCAGGTATCACAGTAGGCACAACGGCTGATAGGCTGTGCTCAATTTGAACCACAGAATATAATCTGACTGATCCAATAACGATCGAAGAAAATGTGGTAAAAATATAATCTGCTGATTTGACACGACGTTGTTTACAGCATAACTTCGATATCGAACAGTTTGAACAGGTTTTAGTCACCATCATCCTACCTCCAAGGATCATCTACCAACAATTCTGCAACTCAAGAAGGTCCAAACCTCTCTCTCCTGGGCGGTATGGCTTGATTAATTTCATCCACTGACATATCTGCAGACATTCTAAACGGAATTGGATTAACTAATCTTCATTGTACTGACGCAATGACGAGACCGGTGGCATCAAAGCTCCCATACTTTATCAACTATACATCTTCGCATGTTTACAATCTCTTCGTTTCTGTTGACTGTTTCTTTATATATCTGTCGGGTGTAGGAATACTGCGCTGCGATATATGTAACAAGCTGTAAGCTAGCGTCCCGGTCATATTTACGTTCTGTTTACCTATAAGTAATAACATTCACGTTTATAAACTATCCGACGAAATTGTGTTTTCGACCAATATAGGAGCAGGATCGTATGTGTTTGCTCTTCCTGTATATTGTAAGGCTCCCCGAGTCTAAAATACCGCTTATACTAAGAAAGTCATTAAGACTGTTGGTGAGCACTTCAGATGTGTAGTTCATTCGAACTCATCAGTGCATACTTCACAGTAACCAAAAACCAAAAAAAAATAGAACTGATCAGTCAGTGAATGTTAAAGGCTTAAAATAAGTGACGTAAAACCAATAAATTTAAGCTACTATGATCTGATATCAGTAGTTCCTAGAAAAACGGAATGAAACCTACCCCACCCGATCATGCAATAGATGAACAAAGGCAGTGTTTGCACTGTCAGCGTCCAGAATAGAACGCCGAATAAATATATTCCTTCGACTAACATCCAGCTGTAGACGGCAAGCAATACAAATGTTCGCAGTACGGTCATCACATTGCCAAGTGCGTGTACCTCCTGGAATACAAAAGGTTGTTTCAAAATTTGTAGTTTCATCATTATTAAACGAGTAATCATATCCAACAAATAGCTTGTAAATAAGGCTTGATGGCTGAGCGCTTGATCGGTCTGGACAACTAGGCCAGGAGATTTTAAAAATGTCATATTTCATGGTGGCTGGTTTGGGAGTGAGTAGCGGAGCAAAAGTTTAATCTGAAACATTAATACGGAGGAAAATAAAGACTAACAAGTAGTGTAATGAAAAACTAAACTCCAATCCAACCATCAATCTGCCTTTTAGATATCAGTCCTCAGGGATAGTCATTAACAATGTATGACCTGTTAAAGTAGTGTAGACCATGCCTGAAATATCTCATTTCATGAGGTATGTCTCTATTGGTGACGTCCACAATTTCTTGCAAATGGATGGGGCTCATCGTTGAACAAAGGAAACGTCAAACATGCCTTGTTTGTGTCCACACTTATCTCCTGCTAAACTTATCGGATTGACTTATGAAACTATTTCATGTGTAGCGTTGTGTGGACAGCGGATAAAAATATTTCTTCCTCAGATTCGTTATAAATCAGGAGGGCAGCTAGGTATATTTCTTTCGTTATTTCCATCTAGTTAATTCTAATAGGCGGTTCAAATTGTTGTAAAGCGTGGAGCAGAGAGAGGACATTTCCCCAAATTTTTATCCCTCCAAGAATTAGCTTGATTCTGTTATCGTATAAAGAAACCGCGCTCAAAATTAATCGGTGTACCATTAGCTACACGTACCAATGAGAAAGCTATTAATTATGAAGAAAACGATTCATGTAAGCTGTCAAGTTGAACTGATATTTTCAGGGCAAGGATTATTATAAAATCTTAAAACGATCACAAACTAACGCACAACATAAATCCTTTTTTAACGAACATCCCCGAACGTATCGTTAAATGAAGTGTGTGCAGTTTGAGTGAACCTAAATTCAATTTGCTCCTACTAAGTTTTCCCAAATTCCCATTAGAACGTCAACAGTCAAAAAGTGATCGACTTTTTTTAGTGAGTTCCGACATGGTTGAAAATTCCCTATTTCATTCAGTCCTGTTCAGCTTGCTTGAGAAAGTCTGTTGATAGGACATCGCATAGCGACTAGCTAAACACAATCAAAAGTAAATGTACGTCCATTTTCGTCAAATTCTGTTACTTTTCAAAGCCTTCAAAGTACTTAAATGCTCACAATCGTTCCCATTATTTCCCGGACTTATCTGTTCTAGCGAAAACTTGGATTTTTTTGACAGCTTGCTAAATCGTTTGGTTTATACTGCTCAACCGGACTGGTTGAGTAAATTCCATACAAATCATTTACTGGCTACTTGTTGCATAACCGTGCTGTAGTAAATCGCTCAAAATTGATGAACGTAGGTTTATTCATCACAAAGTGCTCCACTATCACCTAGGACCACCTCCAACATCTGATCCTCATTTAAATTACACAGCTACACCATATACCTGTCAGCTTAAAATAATAACGACTGAAAACTGCTTTTTAAATTGAATTTTCACGGAACTATGGAGATGACTTATAAACCTTGCAGATTTGTTGGCATCACGCTGTCTTAACACAAGTAAAACTTGAATAGTTGCCTGTCAGTAGTAAGTTGGAGTTAGACAAATTTCTGACAGCCAATCCTGGAATAAGAAATCACAACGTCGACAATTACGCTTAAATTGTCCTGAGAAAAACGGGTTGAAACGTTACCTCTACTATGTATAGTCACACCGCTGAAATTTGCCATTTTGACTCTGCCTGCGGTGGGATGTTGACTGACAAATAAAGGCAGATATAGATTCTCCTTTCCCACACCAGTCTCATTCCCACTTACTAGGTAAATATCTAGTCATTCCACAGGCAGCTCAAGTTGACATACAACAGCAAACTCATGCGAGCTCGGTTTCTTGTTGACTTCAAATGAAACACGCTTGTCGAGGTGGTTGAAACACTGATTGTCATAATTTGCTCTCAACATTGTGTCCTTCTCGATCTATTTGTAAAAATGCTTGAACAATCAAATCTGAATACATTGATAAAAGAAATGCGTTGCTTAGCAGTGATTGTCTCGAATTTCAGGGCATATTTGGGCCTTTACTATGGCTAGGGGGAAGCAACTCTTCACGAAATGTTAAAATCGCCTGAGACAATGTAAAGTGCCAGAATAGTCTCCTTTGATACAATGTCTTCTGACCGACTAAGTCAGCATACATTCAAAATGAACCTGAAATGCTTAATATAAACGAACTCACAGCAACTTGTCAGCGGAAGGATATGAAACTGACTGGGTACTAACTTAGTCATAGTCGCCAAGTTAGTACTGATGACATTGTGGACGAGCAGCCCAGTCAGATATCACAACTGTTTAAAGGAAATGAGTATCCAGACAAATCCTTTGTCATCTAGATAGGGTGATTAGAGCCAGAAGAAGGTAAGTCCCTAGATACTGGGATGCTCGCCGAGCTTAGCACCTAGGTTGCAACTCAAATATCCCAGTACTTAGTTCCACAACCCGAACGACGAACACTATCAATGTTTCCACCTATCAAATGTAAATTTCTGTCAGACAGACGTGAGCCACCATTACAAATGGATAGTTGGAAAATTGTCGTTGAATAGACGACTAAAGACGCTGCACAATCCAGAATATCTTTCATCTACGGTTCGTTATTATGTACAAAACTGACTCAATTTTTCCCTGTGCACTGGAAGACATCGATCAAATAGCAAGAGGCTTATTGTACTAAACACGCAAAACGTCACTTATCTTCTGAATACAAGGTGACGAAGCGGGTCAACAGATCTAGTTTTCAACCAGGCGACCAGGCCTAGACACACAGTCTGATTATCTGGCTGTTCCAAAGCACGTTGCTACATGTATGATATGCATATAGTTTAGCATCATATAATGTATTAGTAACAGCGAAGGGTTTGTAGTGATGCTACAAGTTTGGAAATGTTTTATCTAGAACAACATATATAGCCACCTTTTGTATGAATTGTGCAGCGATCAACACAAACGCCATTTGGTATATAATGTGGCAATCTAAATACTATTCACAGGCAAATGTAGTCGCATGTTTAAATAAAATAACACTGTCAGGATCATGGTAATCATCATGATCGCTCCATGTAGCGCGTACAAATTTAAAATCCGAGATATGGCAGAGGCAGGTACTACCGATTATCTTCATTAAAAGCGGAATTCCAGCTGTCTTTCTAAATGAACTAACTGGAAATAATAACTGTAAAACCTGCTTGCATGTGTACCTGATATTTAGTCTATACTAAACAAGCCCCCACTCACCAATTATTAAACAATGTAATATGTTAGATATAGTTGATGCATACTATGCAATCTTCTCCCTGTTTTTTTATTCACAAGTTAGACTTACCCATTCGATTGTGATAAAATACAGCACCACAAAATGTAAAGATCAGTGGGGAACAACGACACTTACTTGATATATTTTTCTACGCAGTCACGTGTTGTCAGCTATGCTTCCCGTCACAATACTTTTTATGTGGACAACTTTAACTCAATTGTTTTCTGGATGAAAGACTCATTCCACTCACCATCACAATTGAGATACGACGTAAACGGGCATGCTGGTGTATGGGACATTAAACTTGAACCACCGGATGGAGGAAAAGTGTCTGAGAAAACTACTGGTTGTCATGCACATCAGTCGTCCTAAACCCAAGAAAGTTCCTATTTGTTCGATAAAATGCGGCATGCGGAGAATTCAGACCACCAAACAATGACAGTATATGTCCTGAAACTACTTTCATACTAACAGAAACACCGACATTGTTTAATCAACCCAATAAGTTAACAGTGAGGAAGTAACATCACCGGACGACAATTAACTTCGAATAATGTGGGCAATGTCACCGACAGTCGGGAAATTAGACAGAGAGGATAACAGAAACTTAGACAGAGCTCTTTTTATGTGATAGCGCACAGGGAATACCACTGAATCTCACAGTTGAAGGCTTGCGCAGGATACTAATTTTGATCATAATTCTTTGAAACGCTTGGTTAATGGATTCCTGAAAGCAAGAAAGGTGTTGCTAGAAAACAGCATTTTCCACTTAACGTGACAATGTTAACAAATCATCTTGTCGTAGTATGATGGCAGTATACTTTAATAACTTTCGGGATTCTGTTGAACAGTTTCGAATTAATGGAGTGAAATTTCTTTCCGCTTTCAAAAACAGCCGACAGGATTTAATAAGCAAATTTCCAGACGTGCGATTCGGTCGTGCGATTCACTGGAACCGAAAATGTTTTTTGGGGTAGTTGTCTGTGTAGCTTCAATCGGGTACAGGACACTTTAAACGATATGATATTATTCGGAGGCGATGGCTTGCAACAAGATAACTACAGTACATTGATGACTGTCTTCGCAAATTAGGTACATTTCGCTAGCACAAGTCAGTGTGACTCATTTAAACTACTGCACACACTACTGCGTACTCCAGTTATCTTTTGGTTAATACAATATGTCTGTAGTTGATTTGACGTAGCCGGGAAAAACTAAAATGCTTAGTTAAAACATTTGACGGATTCGTTTTGTTTCGTAGACATACAATTACACTTTCACTCACCTGGCTCTATAGAAGGGGTTGGTGATTTTGAAGATGCTCGAAAAATGGCCGAAATCCGTCCCATGGACAGAATGTTCAAAACTCAATGAGTTTAATTCAGTATTCTACATTCACCCGGACGAGGTTTGTTATACACAAGATCGATATGAGGTAGTTGAGTTAGCTATGTAAAAATATTGGTATTTATTTTTCCCAATATTGTTCAAAAACACGTGTTACTAAATTATTTCTGGCTATGCAAACGTTAATAACACCACTGTAGTTGTTTTGGTGTTCAGTGTCGAGAAAATAAACTTGTTGAAACAGTCAAGAGGTTTTCTAAATTTTACAGAACGGGTGTTAGTAATTTACTCCTAATACGGCGCCACTGCAAACAGCTTGTTATCATAAGTTGTTTTGATACACACTGTTTGGTTTACATCGTTGAGTTCTTCATCGAAAACAGACGACGCACGTCCGAAGTACATCTTTCACAGTTGTCTTACATAAACACATATTTGGTCGGATGGATTCCGTTGGATACTGTAGCATGAGTTGAATACTGTGTCAACGTGTGAGATTCAGATTTCAGCATATAGATTCGTAGCTGCGCCGGCATATCTCCTGCAACTGATTCAGATGCAACCGTTGACCACACTTTTCGTAGCTAGCCAGTTCGTAACGCCGAGCATGAACACCACCACCAACATTGTTTCCAATTATCAAAGGCAAATTTCTGTCAGACAGAAAAAAATCTATATGGAACGCCAGTACGAAAGAACTGTCGTGTTTATCGTCCTCACTGGCTACACCAACTTAAGACTGTTTTTTGTCAACATTGATGGTATAAACACCGCTGTACTTTATGCTTCAATTAATGCATCACGGGAACAATTCAGGTATTACATCTTTCATATCAATCGCCAAATTAACAACTTCCACGTGAGTAGAAAAAGGTAAGCTAAACGCTAGAAATGGCATCGAATTCACGTAGGCTACAGTCACCAAAGTCTGACATACGGTAACCCATTAAAGTGGCATTGTCACTGGAGGATGCTCGTGCAAAAAATTTACGCATCAAATAATAACATACTGCCTACTAAATCTGAAACACTGACAATCTTACAATGAGTTTGTAAGATTTAATAATACAACCAGGAGGACAAGTGTGTCCCATATAATTCTGAACTTAACAATCATTCTCCGATCAAAGTCAACCTGCCCAATAACGCTTTTAATGTAAAGTCGATAGATGGCATTGTTGCAGACGCTTGGTTGATGCACGCTTTATTTCACCTAGGTTAATTTCTTTCTTCCAAGGATCTTACAAAGTTGATAGGTTTTTTACAAAATGCTGCCCTCGCTTTTTTCTTTCTCCACACCATACAACCTACAGGACTTCTGTCGTTTAAACGCACAATCGCACCAGCAGTTGCAAACAGATTCGTTCCTTCATTATTTGTTTTGCTTTCTTCGCTCATGTTGTTAGATTTCAGAATCTTAGTTAGGTAGATTTTATGTTGAAATGCTTACTTATATAACTTACGATGGTTCGTTGTTTTACTGAATTTTCGAACAACGCCTTATTTTTTCCTACCTTCTGTTATATTAGTGTACGTGATTGCCTTTTGATGTGTGAGTAATTGTAACTGACGTGAATGAGTAAAAGGCCTCACGAATTTTTAACGTCATCGGAAATATTTGGAAAAGAGGAAACAAAATGAACTAATATGCAACCTGATGTTTTTACCCGATCTTTCAGTGTATCTCTTACAGACCGTGTGAGTTGAAATTAGGCAAAAGGAGGGGGTAATCTACAGAAAAAATGAATTACATGGATGCAAACGCCCAATTTCTAACAAATTTTGAGACATCGAGGCCTATGAACAACCCAAAGTTGGTCCCCATAGTTACATTAAAACTCGCGGTATTAGAAATGCAACCCAAGAAAAGTTTACAACAGGTGACGATGTAACTTTAGGGACTGCCTGGTTTTCGGACGCTCGAGGGGTTTTTGCTTGTTAAATGCTTCTTTTTCTGATCGATAACTAATGATAGAGCCATCCAGAATGATCAAAAGTTTACAATGTCCGATTACATTTTACACAAATAAAGTTAACAAAAATATTGTAGTTATATGGTAATGCAATTCTTATTCATCGGCAGAGCATATCCGACAGAAGTAACACTTTGGGCACAATGAATACAGGATGACCTTACTGAGACAAACTGAAAATTGTTCATCAAACAGTGTCACAGCCGACTGAGACACCCAATTGTGAAAAAAATCTATGAGCCTTTAGTGGCATATGTTAGACGTGTAGTACTAATAACGTGTTTAACGTCATACGGCAGACTCATTCAACTTGATATATTGCCTGCAGTGTACATCAAGGGACACATTAACAATGTGGGCCTATAAGGGCCATGTCACTCCTAAAGTGAGAAAGGAAAATGTCATGCGACGAAGCGTGAATACAGGGATAAAAACAAAGCTTTCGGGATATGTATTGTCTAAAACGACGGAGCCCTTTCTCATTCTGAATGTTCAAATTGCAAAGTATATCTTTTAATGCCATGTCGGAGCATCCAGTGCAATCCAGGGAATCCGCACGCAGTCTAATTATCATTTTAAACTTGAAACATAGAATTCGTACCGTGCAGCCAACTTATTAGAACGACCTAGGACTTCTGAGTTCCACTGAAGAGCTAATGGTCATAAAAGATGTATTCAAACATTTGTTACATAACGTTCCCCTTCGGAACACCACGAATCATTCCAGGTAAACGGATTGATAAAGGGTCCTTCCAACGTGGCATTGCTAGTAATCACACTGCCGGAATAGTAAAATATCCGTACTACAAATTTATTGGCCGCTGCAGAGCGCAAAGTGCACTTTGTCTGTTCCTGATGGGAGGAAATTAGTTGGAGAATAATTTTTCAGGCCTGGCATGACTTACTGCACGCTACTGAAAAATGCCCTAATGAGAATTTCAAGCAGTTTTTGCGTAACCTGCTTACTTGCGAGTGCCGAAATGCATAGAAATGCTACCCAGGTGAAAGCAGAAAATGTGTTACTGAATGATCCGTTTCCAAACGTAGGTCAAAAAATACGGTGAAATTATTTGCACCTAAAAACTGGACATCTCTAACTTCACAAGCAAAAATAGTGTTCGATGAAAAAACCTTAATCGAAACAGAAAAGCAGTTTCCGTCTATCGTCAGAAGTCTATAGCTGAACATCGTACGCTCGGCATAAATGCAGAAACCTACGTCAGATTACGCGTTCACTCAGACCTATGAGACGTCTACTGACAATTATGCTTACATAGTTACACATGTGAATGAACTTAACGTGGACGTGAAATGGATGTGTTATTTTTATTTCGTTCGTGATCACACTGACCACTTTAGACAAGGTGAATAAACTAGACAGCGCGATGTTGCGACATCTAATTTTCAAGTCTTCGGTGTCTTCGATTTTCTTGAAAAATTGCCCCAAGCACATGATTTCAGTTAGGAGCACATTACGTGATAAAGCTTGTGAACACGTCCTCCATTTAGTCGTACGTCCAGATGAAGTTTTAAGACTCTCAGTAATGCCCACGTGTTAAATTAGTGTAATGCCTCTGGGATTTCAAGGTTGGGTGGTAAATTTATATGCTTGTCGGTAAAATTAATTTATAAAGATCAACCATTCTGATGTTTACTTTCTACAGAAAAAGATCTATCTAAAAAAGTCGAAATGTCACACTGAAACACGGACCAAAGGATTGAAAACCCAAAACTTTTCAGTCTGACTACTCAGCCTATAAATCGTAACTGCAGCTAGGTTATAGGAAAGCTTGCAGGACCTTGACGCGATTCCACCCCGGAAATGAATAGTGTGTATATTCTATCCGCTTGGAAAACTTTCAAAACCGAGTAGTTCAGGGATTTTCGTGAAACTTTTGCCCAGTGTGTTTGTCACGTACAAGAGAAAAGTAACCAAATTTGGAGTTCTGTTCCCTTCTAACCAGAATGGAACCATGTCGTGTATCAGCACTTCGTTACCATCTTAAACTTACTGGCCAACTGAGGGTGCTCCTTGAATCTCCTCACTTTTTGTAGTTCACTAAAGAAAAAGGAACCAAACTTTGGTCGCCAACTTGTCTAGTATGACTTTTTATTAATGTACTGGTAAAGAAACAACGTTAGAAGCAAATGGTGATGCTCTAAGTTCCAACCATCTCAGATGGTTTTTTTCAGAAATTTTGTGGTCGAAATCGATTTAGCAAAAGAACACAGTCCACGTGAGAATTTCCTTATATAGGTCAACGTCCTTAGGGTCTGAAAAAGAATGACCAGTTCCGTTGACCATTAGCTGAAAACTGAAAAGTTGTAGATGAACGGGACTTGGGTCTGGCGTTAATTGTGAATTCGTGCCATACTGTAAATATTGGTCTTTTACCACTACAGTTGACACATGCTTATGGATGTGGATGGCGTGAAATTAAACACAAAATAGTTCCGCATAGAAGGGGGCAAATGTTTTTAAATCACTAAAGCAAACGTCATGATTTTCTGGCAGTTCATGAAAGGCGTTAACCGAAACCTTTTTTAGCTTTCAAGTTGTGATGCGTTCGCAGGACGGAAACATGTTTACCTTTCTGTGTACCAAAACATACCTCTGAACACCTGCTTAATTCACACATGCTGTTGATATTGTGTACACTGCAGTTAATTGCGTCAGCACAATATGTTTGGTCACCTATGGAGGCTACACCACTAGAATGTATGAGCAGTTTTTCTGTGATATTATCTAGCCAATTTCCGGTCCGGATGGTGCACTCAAGAAGATTGGAGCAAATGTATTCCGGGGTTAGTCCACGCTGTAGTACCTCCACAGTAGACTAAAAAAGTTGGCCTGCTTGGTTTCTTTTTCTGGCGAACATGCGTTCAGCTGTTTTTTTACGTAAGCGTCTCGATATGTTAGTGGTTGCCGACTCCTTACTTCAAATATCTCTCGTTAATTTGAGTCTTAACATATATTTTGACGAGAATTCGAACGAATCTTCTCTTCAGATTCTGTTGATCTATTTAGGACTACCGAAAAGACTGTCGATCTTCGGTGAAGGACAGAAGGGTAACACGGTGCCAACGACTGGGGGTTTGTCTGCTGAATTGTGCTGAAGAAACGCTGTTACTAACAAGTCACCGCATCCCTGAGTTAGATTTCGAAGATAGTAGTCGTGATGCATTCTTTCACCAGAGCCTCTGCATAGCAACTTGATCGTTGCTTGTATGTTGTTTGGGTAAGTGTGTTTTATGCACCTGTAAAAAAAGTATGTAAAATAATTTACTGTCTACTAAACAAACATGACTAACTTCTCATGCGTGAGTGACAGCGTCTTTGTTCCTAAGGACGGGTGCCCCAAAAGCAGAGATTATTGACTACTACGGTGATGGGCGACTAATCGAAAGATGAGGTAAACATAAAATTGTCAAACTATTCCAAACAAAGATAATAGGGAAGCGAAGGTGTTTTATTGCAGAATATTCTGCACCTCGAAATAAATTTGCAATTATGGGCCAGGGTCAGTAGCTGTGCATAGTTAAAACATTGGGTCCCTCTGAACTCTTTGAACATAACAATCAAAAAACATCAGATAGCATAGGAATATTTTGTGCGTTTTTCAAAGTTATAAAATATGACTGATATGAAACCAAAAGGTTTAACTGGCCAAAAATATATGTTGACCTGAATCGTAAGTTTCGCTTATGGTTAAACTAACGTTAAACAAAGTTTGACGACGATTTGTACTTGGACTTACAGAGTTGGATTCTGACACCTGCTCATTAAGCCTATGGTATATATAAATATTTTAAGTGGTAAGCATCCATGAAGACCGTAAACAATGTGGTTTGCGATCGTTAACAGTCTTACAATTGGTTTAATGCTGTTTCTTTTCTTCCTGTGCTCGTCATGCCAGTAGGCAGGTTAAACATTTCTCACTAACTTCAAGATGTGCCTTGATTCTGATTTGAAGGTTTTTCTTCTTTCCTAATGTAAACGTTTCTGCAGCTGTATGAAAAGTTGATAGACTGACTAACAAACAGAAAACAAGTCCCCGAGTTTCGGAAGGATTAGGAGCAACCTAGGCGGTTGTTACAGCAGAAAAAGTTTTGGTGTATTTTGCTTAGTTTCATTGTGATGCAAATTCATTTTCCAACAGTGTAAACTAAAAATTTCCAGTGGTACAAACAGTTCTTTACAACACTATTTTCTCAGCTGTTAATCCATCCTTGAGACATACTCTTGAGACATTATAGAACTTACATGTTGGCAACCTTGTCTAGGTAACAGAAATTTATTGAAATTCCTGCAATATATTGGTTCACGTTGGAATGAAGTACGATGAACCGGCATCCAATCAAAAAGTCCAGGAGTTATAAACTACTTCCTTGTTTTTACTCCGAAAGAACCAATAACCTATGATACACTGAGTTGAAAGATTTTCTTGTCTACTCAATCTGTTGTTTCAACGCCCGAACAAAAATGTATGGTTGAAGTTCTGCTTCTGCAACATCAACATTGTTAGTGATAGTTTCTTCAGATTCAACCATGAGTACTGGCTAAAACAGAGGCAGGTGGGGTCTCCATGTTCATCCTATTTATTTACTAAGAAGTTTAATTTTAGTAATACATGGTCTAGGGCTAACGGCTTTCTCTATCTACTTCCCCAAGTATTTGTTACTAAGTACAGTTCTCATTTTCCCGTCACGTGTTTTGCTGCCTATTTCGATGACCACTGTCTTTAAAGTATAACTGCAAGATAAATAGAGAGAAAGTATATGTCGCTCACCGGAGTGAAGACTAGGCGTTACCTGATGATCTATTTTGAGTCTGCAAAAGAAGAAGAACGTTGCATAGAAATCTTCAAACATGCAAACCTAGTTTCCCTCAGGAAAATTACCATTCCGGTGAATGAACTCCAAAATGGAACTTTGGTACATTTGCCCTGCCACTTTATTCCAGACGCACACAGTTGCACTGATTGCCTGGCTCGAAGCTATATATCCAAAAAGTTTACTTAACTGGAAATGACCCCATCTTCCAACCAATAAAGTTTCCTGATTTTTATCTCAGCTGAGCGCTAAATGAAACTGTTGCTGTTCCATGAATTAGTCCACCGCATGCTATGTGTTAAATCGCCAGAAGAAACGAATTATGCGTTCAG
>LUCH01002206.1:60468-88111 GCA_013368495.1 Paragonimus heterotremus | reverse complement strand
GTGTTGGTAATTATACCTGTCCGAAATAAAATGGCATTACTTTTTGACTCCCCCTGGTATAACAGCTGATAAACCGGTTGGTTTGCGTATCCAGAAATTGTCGAAAACATCCTCTTTCAAATGGCATTGTGCGTAACCCAGTCTATTCTCTCTCGATTTCACAGTTTTCACACGAAACATTAGCGTCTGTCGTATGTCGCGTTTATCATAGTGAACTTTAAATTGCACTAATTAGTAGACCAGCTGTGAACGAAACACTCCGTCGAAACTAATAGAGAGCACGGGAATTCAAACGTGGCATATGGTTCTTTGCGTTATTCCAGCAAAGCTGTATGATGTCTGGTTACTACTTGACTGTTCGAACATATGGTTTGTTTCCCCAGTGGTTTGTGTTTTGTAAAATATATCTGGTCGTGGGACGCAGTACGACCACATGTTAGCATGCACCCAGATTGCGGGTTGACTGATCAATTTATCAACTGTAATGTGGGACAAAGCTTAAGTTCAACTCTTGCCACTTTACGTTCATGTTATGTCTCGAAGCTATGGGTGTGGGATCGTTAATATGAGGCTTCAGCATCAATTACTGCTCACTATCCTTTATTTCTTCAATGTTCGTTTTTCTTCACCGCAGTACGAACTTACAGTTAACTGGCTGTTTCGTAGAACATGTGTAATCTTTGAGTGATTTCAGTGAATGACTGTAGTTCTCTGAATTAGAAGGGGGTAGATTGTTGTGGCCGTTACTGTTCCCAATATTTATCTTTACAAATTAACCTTGACCGTATGAACGGGCTGAAAAGTTCCTCCTGTCCTCAGTCATTGGTGGATGAGTTATGGCCGTGTGATCTTGAACATCTAATGTTTCCAAAATGACTCTGTAGCAAACAAGCTGCTTGTCAGTGATTTCATGTTTTAGTTATTTGAATTAATGTCGCAATCTTCCCTGGATACAACTATTACAGTCAATGGGGAAATAATGTTTTGGAGTTGTGGAAGCGATTACAAATTAGAAAGCAATATGTAGCGCGTTCTGCCGGCGGGTAAGCTCATACCAATGTAGTCCAAACCTGAGGTTTTCCGATCCTCAAATGTTAGTTGTTATAATGGTTTAACCAGCGTCTGGGCCGTCCAGTCCCCAATCAGGGTTATTCAGGCAACACACTAATAAAGTACATGTCGCACTCGCAACGCTTTTCTGTCATGAGGAGGGTTAATTTCGTATCAGTAATAATATCCATTGTTGGTCATAGTTGCCGAAGTTCGCAGCTTGTAAACATATTGGCTGACTTGATTTTTTCATCCAATGTCGCTATTTCAGCAAGTTCATTTATGTTCAATTCTAGGTGTTGTCTGGTCAAAAATTAATTTTTTAACCAAGCCCGCGACCAGAAGTCATTGTATATTAACCGAACATTTGCATCCACCTACACTCATCCAACTTCCAGACTTGCCCGTAAACTAGGGGTACCCGAGTCGTGAAGTAGGTGGAACGTTTCAGATTGTGGTAAAACCTCCAGTCAGGTGTCAAGCAGAAAACCTACTATCTCAAATTACTGGCGGATGAAGAGTGGAACCGTTACCTTCCGCTAACACATATGTTAAACGTATGACCAAACCTGCAAACTCATCCACGAACTGTCCATCGTAGTAATGCGACCAGTTTTCGTGTTCTTCCTGGAAGGTGGTAAATAATTCGTTAAATCGAGGACAATTTTCTCTGCGGACAGAATGGACCAATAACTGGAGATAGTCGTAAATATATGACGGAAAGATGGTTGTCCGGATCGTTTTATAATCCGGAACGTGATCGTCACTGTGCCACGATGTCCCATTACCAAAGTGGAGAAAAACCATATAATCATCTGCCTTCCTTTTAATATTGATTTTGCAACAGAGGTACTCAACGGTCAGCTTGATCAGACTCGGGTGGACATTTCTGGCGACAGTGCTACGCAATTGATTCATCACATATCTTGCCTACTTTGAGCCTGGGGAATAAACTCTCTGTTCTCGACCAGTCTATGGCTGTATAACCATTTTCTTTCTGTCGTACGCCAAAATATGTGGGTCGCACGACGAAGCGTTTGTCAAAAGGGATCAAAAAATATCATCCAGCGTGGCTGTTAACAGGATGGGCCAAATCCATCAAAATTTCAGTTGGCGCATATTTTTGCGTTGACCCCACTCAGGCGGGCCGTGATGTCTACAAAGTTCCGGTCAACTACCCTTAACTGGTCAACCAACAGATGCTGACTACTGCTGAATCGATCAGCATTTGGTTATGCAATCCAGTTTTGCGCTCACACAATAGATCCATGCAACCCTTGCATTTGCCGTGACTAAACGTCACAACTCTGGTCTGCATGCCCATCCAAACTTCAGCCGATAATTATGTGAAGCAATGTTGGATGGGACTCCAAACCACTCATGTCTAACTCTGGTGATTTGCTCGCTGAATGACTAGCCTGTTTAGGGCTTGGATACAGTATCGCTTTGTAAATGATCGTTCTTGTTTTCTTTACATAATGTTTTGATTTGTTTAAGCCTATATAATTGCAGTGATCTGATGATGAATTATCAAAAACATTTGGTCGTCACAGTTGTTCCGTTTTAACAAACCAACCGGTTTTTGCAAGAGAAAACGAATTTAGTTCGGAAAATTTAAGTAAGGTTGCGTTTGAATGCGTTGAATTAAAGGTGAATCACATCCAGGTGTGTGAATAAAAGACGCGCCAGGCTGCTGTGGTTCACCTAGTCAGGTGCATTGGCCTAGTATATCATGGGCATTGGCATTTGTACATCCCCTGAGAAACAAGTAGCAGTGATCGTATAACTGACAGTACAGTTTACAAATCACACTGACAGTGGTTTGGATCTGAAAATGTTTATGTATTACTGGACCATTTCATAGTTGCCCCAAACTGGACAGCGGAAGAAACCGTGGTTCCAACAAACGCAGCTAAGTATCTGTCGGAGATTTCCTATTTACATAGATTAATTGGTTACTGCAGTTTTTATACTAAGATAACACGGTTATTTGTAACTGTAAACCATTGAAAGACAAGGAAGTGTGTTTTTATTAAGTCGGCAGGATTATCACCTTCTTTCAAAACCACTGTCATTTCACCAGAAATTGAGAATACACCAATATGATTACGGAACTTTTGTGGTTAGTGTATCTATTGATCCACACTTCCGTCTTTGGGCCATTATGTCAATGCGTCATTGGAACAATTAAGAAATCCAGATTTAACATCACTCGCAAATGATTGCAGCTGTCCCATTCCCATAGATTTTCCCGATCGGCCTCTCTCGAAAAGAAGCACCAGACTCAAGTTTCACCCTAATTAAAGCTCCTTTACCTGTCAAAGGAACCAATACGGTCCGCAGTGTGATGAATTAGTAGGGACAGAGTCAGATGATTTGTGCTTCACTTTGACCGCTCATCCCATTCTCATTAAGCAAAGTCGTTGACACCACTCGAATAATTCGTACCACTTCCTCTGTCAAAGTAGCCAGTGCAAAGTGCCTAATTAAGATTGGTTGTCCCTTCCGGTTAGTTTGACCAATCGCGTTCCTGCCGTCACGTCTAAGATTCTAACGTGAAAATTCTAACGCACCAGAGTGATTTGCTTTTGCATGTAGTGGAAAATCTTGTGCCTAAAAGGGGAACAGATATGTAAAAAGGCACAGTACAACCACCTTTTGCCTTAGTATGTAACGATATACTGTCCTGCGGTAGACAACTACTTTTACTTCACGACAAAACTCATGCACTGATAAACACACAGGTATGAGTAAACTCATACGTAAGCACACCCACGAGCAGACTAGTTTCGTGTGTGTGAATAATAGACGCGCCAGGCTGCTGTGGTTCACCTAGTCAAATTACTGAGATCGGGCACATAGGTGGAGCCTGATGGTTGTTCAAATCGTAGTTTGACGGAGTGAGATGGCTAAGACTGATTGCGGTACAGTTTACTCGAACGATAAATAATTTTTATAGCACATGGTCCCTTTTGTCAGTCTTATTTAGATGTCATCACAAAATTGACGATTATGATATAAATGAACTAGACTGAACGATCTGAACAGTTACCGCTGGACCTGATTGGAAAACTGAAGCTTTATCACGGCCGGACGGCCATTCCAGTGATCTGCCCACCCTCGTGCACAAAAATACCAATCAGGGTGCACATTATCACTTAACCACAAGTTTATTCGCTCACTCACTTGTGTGTATGTCTAAATGTTCACTCGCGTGTACATTCGTAAACATTTACCTTCCTGGACTGCAATTGGCTGTTGGACACAGTTTTGCTTTATATACTGCCGTGCAAATTATTATATTTTTCTATCCTGTCGACTTATCTGATATCCGCCACCTTCCAAATACCTTTGCAAACAATTTATCTTCATTGTCATCCTTTCCGTCTGACATTCGCCTGAAAAACGAATAACATAAATTATGAACCCCCAGTTATTTCCTACCGCATTTAGCGACAACGTGATTTTGAATGGGCTAGGTGAACTGCTTTGTCTTTTCGTATGATCAGCCCGAATGACCAGACAGTCTGACCAATCCCTGAAAACCCATCAATGTTCCGGTAAGAAATGTTGCCAGGGGGTGTTGTAGATCAGATGATTTTCACACACAATCCTTGGCTAGCTAGATCACAGGCCTCTGAATTACATTCATATCTGCAAATGCATCATGTTATACTTATACAATTTAACCAGGTAGGAGGTTACCGTAATTGTAAATAGTCAAAGCAGACAAAACCAGTAATTATAATCAACAACTGCACATAACACACTGTTAGACAAATATTAGACAGGTTAACGTGTGACCTTGAACACAACGTTCTTGCAACCCCATTTCTCTTAACTTTAATATCAGCTCAGCACTTAATACACTTTTGTCTGTCCTACATCCAGCATTTTGTGTAGGATGGAGACTAGATGTATGATTTTTTGTTTTGTATGCAAACTGGGTAATAACTGCTAACTGATACCGTTCCATTGGAATAACGCACCATGTAACGAGGTTACTTTTTGCACATTTCCTCTCTGGGGCGCCTCAATCAATCACTTAATCTTTTAGTAATGGACTAGTATTAATAACAGTAGTAATTATACGGCGGAATTTATGGGACAATCCGTTTATCACTCTCAAGGTCACACCATCAAAAATGGAAGACCAAGGTTCGGTGAGGCTTGGCAACAAAACACTTCCGATAAACTGTTTTGTATATACTTGTTTGTAAAATTTGACGATAAAATTGTCTCATCTGGTTTTTATATGGCTCAAAAGTCCGATTATTTTTGTGGGGATAGCATCTGTTCGACAAGGATAGGTTTATCTACAGGTTGTTCTAAAGACTTCAGAATCTTCTTGAGTCACGTGAAAGGAAAATTTTGCTTTCCAAGGACTACCTCATACCGTGTCGGAGTACAGAAGAACCTCAGAATTATTCTGTGAACAATTGTATCCACGCGGACTTTTTCCGCATGTATTACTGCTTGCGTTTTCAGGAAAAAAAGTCGTTCATCCACGTCCGCAAGCTCACAGCAAGCAAGCGTTGGTTTTAGCCACATCGGTGGTAAGATTTTATTCTCTTGGTAACCATACAGTTAAATTCTCAATAGCTTACTTCGTAAGAACGTTGAATTTCTGTAAGTACTTTTTAAGTAATGCACGTATCTTATTGTGTGAATACTTTTATTATCGGCTATGATTCACACTGAATGCTGTCAATGCATGTGTTCATTTCACAGGCTGATTGTTGTCCGCGTTAGCTAAGTGCCACCTTGTTGGAGATGGATTTTCTGGAGTTGTTTATAAATCACACTCATCGATTTGTTATTGCGATTTTACAAACGTTGTCGAGTAAACATCAGTCGACCATAGTGCCATGTGGTTGATCAGTCATTTGGTCAGTATATCTTAAATCTGCTGTCACAAACACGCTAAAACTTCAACGATGTGATAGTGAGCAATCAACTTGTCATGGCAAGATTCATCAGTTCCCACCCGCGCGCAATTTGGTTGGAATGCCAATCGGGTCTGTGGCGATGAGAAAGGCAAATTACTGATTTTCTCCAAGGATAGATTCATTTTGAGTTCTCGTAGGATTTGTTGGTAAAACGTTTTGTGCGTCTTCAGGAAACAAACGATTAGAAGGACAATATGTCAAGTTAAAGAAGACATTGATGAAATTCACAAGTGAAAATGACAGTGTTGACATGAACTCACAATATTTCGCACTCATCATAAGACGAGTAATAGACCATGAGACGGAACGTTCCTGTTAGTCTTTAACTCAGTAGGTAAGCAAATAAATGACATCACTCAACGTCGCAAGCAACTCCCATAAGTGCCATTGAACTACACCAACGCAGATGACGCCAATAATTAATTGATGATCTATCCAAGGTTACATTAATCTGACAAGCTATCGGATGGTGGAAGGTTAGACACTAGTTTTAATCTAAAAATGTGGATCGACCCTACTTGACGGAAGAATGACGGATATTATCCTTCAAGAGCCACATACTTCAGAAAGGGTGAAACGTAATGGGAATAAGCGCATTATTTTCATCTACACGCAACCAATGTATGCAATGGGGTCGCATAAATCTCTAAATATAAGGGTTGTTCTTAGCCTGCACAGAACAGCCTCGTCAGGTGGGTGTCTGAACCCCGCGGATGCATTGACTGTTGTGTTCGTCTTGCATGCTTCGGTCAATCATACACGAATAGAGATGAGTGTACTGCTCTTAGCTCTAGCGAACACAGTCGACTACTTCCTAAGAACACCATCAATCGTATATTACACTACACACGAACTAGATTGGTCTCATTTAGAAACGATATGCTTTTGCCTGTATACACTGAGGGTGTAGTCATTCGATCTCAAGAGATAGTGTGATCAGTTTCTGCTGTTTACACAGGTAATGCGACCTACAGTAAACACCCAAACGTTTACTACTTTTCAAACAATACCACTTATAGGATCACTGGTTCATCCGGTTCAATACTGTTTCCTGAGGTTATGCACCAACAATAAACGGTAACTAATTTATTGTGTTAATTAATTAAATACTACACAGTAAAACTTAAGAAACTTTAGGAGGGTTTAAAATTTCACTCTAATTGCACCTTCCATAAAGTTCACCTAACAGAAACGACTGGTCGTCAATACAGCCTGTTGTGTCTTTTGCATTTCCGTTCATAAATATCGCATCGATTGCAGGTCAGCCCGAAAGTGGGGAACCAGCATACCTGAATTCAATTAAATGGACGAGCAATATTCACCTCATAGAGTATGCTGTCATTCTCAAGCTATGATTCCCGAAGAAAAATGTATGAGAACTTACAGGATTCACCGTAGTAACTGTGTCACGTCGTGCTGCTTCCAAGTTTTGTTGGACTATTGGCTGATTATGTCCTTGGGTTGCGTGTCCGTATGGCAAAACGTTCGAGTCGTGTACGACATTCATCAGTTTTGTGATGTCCTTATCGAGTCGTGTCGTCTTGTTTCAAGACATGACGTTCCATCCTACTAATAAATAACCGTAAGAGTAGTCGCTAATGTAGGCAATTCAAAAGCGTTTTAGGAAGTTCATATAAGTTGTTTGTATTCAGCCTTCTGAACACGCGAATGCTTTGATAACATGTAATAGTTCAGGCCATGCATATGGATTCAATATCCTTTTTTCTTCTGATTGATAGAAACATAAATAGCTCAAGTCATCTGAACGAAAGGGCTTAATCGGCTTAACAGTACCGAGGAGTACCTACCAGACATAGGTTTTACTGATAAATTGGCGTATGAAAGCATCAGAGGATTTACAGAGGAATCTAATTATCATACTTCTATCTTCTGATAAGACACTAGACGTGGTCATCTTCATTAGCTAGTAAGTTTTGCTCGGAAACAAATCAGGAGGATTCGATTCAATCGATTGAAAGTGATCTAATGAAGTATCTAAAGGATCTAAAAACAGGCGATTTGATTGATCAGAAGATGTAGCAAGAAGCGGCAACTACATGGGCACAGACATCACGTAAGTGTGCTTTCTCAACTGAACATAAATCATAAATTCCACTGCGACCCACTTTATAGATGGCGCACTCAACATGGCACATTCGAATGTATGGGCCCATCTGGGTCCACCTGTGCTCACAAAACCAAAAAGTCAATTCTGACGATGTTCAAAGTACACGTAATCTAAAGATTACAAGGGAAATGACCTCCTTCAATGTACAAAACTTTGTTTACCAGTGTACATCTAGCTAAAGCAACTGATATCAGTTACGACTGCGTGATGAAACACTACATTAAATTTGACTTATCTCTGTCAGATCTACACAGTCTTCTTACTGTGTACACTGGAAAAATTAAAACTGTTATTTACCAGACAATTCTATCAACAGGTGGATAATGTGGCTATGGGTAAACTAAATGATCAAGTGATGTCAATATAGTCATGGACACTCGTCAGGCGAAGACACAGTTTATCGTAAACTTAACACATCTGCATGCAATATATGTGGACGACAGTCGTATTGAATCTAAATGCACGTTTCTCAACAGTTTCCATCCCAACATTAGGTTTACTACTGAAATCTAAGATGACCACCAGTCGCCATTATTGGACAACCGGCTTAACATGCATGACGGTAGCTCTCTTCATAGACATAGCTTGAGAGATAAAGGTAGCCTGGTCAGATAATAAATTTCAAACGTTTTCACCAGCCACGTACTAATATAAGCTAATGCAAACACTGTACTACAGATTAGACCGTATTTGCTCTGATGGAATATGCTCGAAGAACCTAATTTCATCATTGTCATTCAAGATAGTTACTCCGTACGCCTTGTCGAAGGATACTTGAAATTAGTTGATACCTGGCCAGACGTCAAAACAACATCTCGTAAGACGGTGTTCGTATCATATCCCTCGACGGTGCTGATATAACCCTCCCGATAGGACGTAAAATGAAGCAAGCAGCGCTCAAAGAACCAAGCCGTGATTGCCAACTAAATAAACTCTACTCGTTTGCCTGTACGCATTCACTCCGTTATCCATTCGGTTATCACTTGGTGTATATAACTGAAAAGAGCAAAAGAAACTGTATTTAGACATATATCATACATAGCAGTTTTGAACTTATTGACCTAATCCTCGGATGCGTTATCTGGCTGTCCTTCTCGAATGAATTCCACTTAACACGAACACTTTTTTCACCGAAACTGTTACACTTTATTGATGCATCCTGACTTAGATTGAGCAGGCGGGAGTTCATATTTGTCAAAACTATCATAGCCGTAGATAAACTAATAATGAGTGTGCGCCAAATGTTAGTTGAATGTTGTAATCTAACATTCAACAGCGTTCGATCAACTACTCCAGCAGTGGGGTAGTTTTAACAACATTAGTCCTAAATGTGTTACCAATCGACTGGCTAGAAATGCTGATTTATTTACAGGCATGTATTGTATCTGGAGATTATTTTTCTGGATGACGTAATGAGAAGGTTTTATATCAGATAGCACAGACGCAACTAGAAAAACATAATGAAGGACTGAGTTGCAAAACTACGATTTACGGCATATTTAAAATTATAGAAATTAGTCTGATTAGTAAGTATGCTATTTTCTAAGATTGCTAGTTTTTGTTCGTGCAAACCAGTAAAGGTTCAGAAAATCACAGACGAACAGAATTCAGCACAGACAGAAAAACGGTTAGATTGTTCGACAGGAAAAATACTTGCAAAAGTAATTGTCCTGTTGCAAAGTTTACCCAGTAAATGCAGAAGCACAATCATTATTCTACGCAGGAAAGGTATATCAGATATTTCGTCATTGAGTTGTGAACGCAGCAATCCTTTCAGTAGAATCCCGTGAAGAAACGGAGAGGTGCTTAATTTCAATGCAAAAAAGATATTTTACTTGTTGATATATCCTTACCACATCGCCTTATTATTTTAACCGTTAAGAGAAACTGGTTACCGTTGGACCATAACATGGAACTCAGTTAACTTGTTGACAGTTGTATTCATAATTGCTCGCTTATTTTACTGTCTTCTGTTTATCAGTTGGAGTTTTATACGGGGAAGTTCTGTGCTTAATTGGTTTAGCAAGCAGGATTTTTGCCTCTGGTGGTGTCATCCAGCGATCAAAATATACAGGTCAGAACGGAGCTATGAGGTCAAGTAAGTGTTCACTGCTATCTTGTTCTAATACCAACACACATTAGACAATCCAACCAATAAACGAACAACTGCTCTTATGAGGCTATACGAATATTTCAGTTCCTACACCATTCACTGAGAATGAATTGCGCCCCAAAGTGTAGAAATTAACCTCAACGAATTTTTGATATCACTCCAGTCTGCTGGAAGGGATTCAGCCTGATGCGCCAGCCTAACGTTAACTGTATACGTACAGATGCTCGTAAGTTGAAAACGGAAAAAGCGTTACTACATAATATGTAACCGCACGATCTGGACTCAAGTCTGATTGTCACGTGACTAACGTTCCATTATTTATTTTTTTTGTTCACTTTATTACAGGAAGGGGCAAACCGATTGACTTGAAAATGAAAGGTTCCAACATTCCAAAGGATGCAGAAAAACAATCTTCCTGGGCTTAGCCGAAACATCCTGAAACTCAACAAATTAATCAGCGAGTTTTCCTGCAGAAACATTATAGTGTCTTACAAATAAGAACAAAAAAGAGGAAAGGAAGTTTCCAGCATCCTATTATAGTCTGTCACAGCCAACTCACTCGCAACAAAGAGTGAACGTTCACCGTGCAATCAGCTAACGTCTATTGTTTGTACACTGACTAAACCATACGTCCTCTTACAGAAGTTCATGCCAGCGGTTCACTGATCTGTAAAGCAAATCCCGACTAAATGTGTTCACATCACTGAAGCAAATACTACCAGTAATCAGTTCGAGAACATGTTCCAGACAGTAACGAACGGGTTATCTGCCGCTGTTTCAACCTAATGGTTACACGCGTTTTCTTGAAGCTTTGCATAATGTCCCCCGTATATTTTTTACGGAGTTAATGAGGTTAAAAAATGATCACACTCCAGTCACATCCTTTGTTGCGAGGTCAGTCAAGCTCAACGCTAATTGGTTTCTTCGTCCAGATTTTAATGTTTACCCTCCCCGCCGATATCCCATTCAGGATGTCCACTGGCCTTGGTAAATATTGCATTTTTCTCATTTTCCAATTTTAGGAATCTTTTCGGTCATCTCTTACAGATTTAATTAAATCTACTGGAGGACTACAATGTACACTTTCTCCAAATCAGTCAGTACACATCTTTGTTCTGTGACATAAATAGAATAAATCCAAATTGAGATGTTACTCGAATGACATTTGGTTACCATCCGGACCGCTAGATATGCTGCACACCCCAAACCGGTCACTGCTATATTGTTTAAGTGATAGTGAATTTGTGGTTCTCGAAGTATCTCTATATATGGCTATTCATTCAAGGCTTGGCCAAAGTAATAACGTGAAAACACCATGATAACGAAAAGCACCGTGTAATTCTGATGCGGTTATTTTCTTTTGTGATTGAAATTTAGTCACGGTCAAAACTTTGTGTAGGTAGCTTTGGGATCGTTTTAATATACTTGAGCCTTCGTGTTGTACTCAGCCAACATGATTTACTGGTTTGTGATGATGACTGGTCTGTGAACGAAGCCCACAACGTACCTTGATGGACCCAAAGGACGAGTTGCCGAATTTGTTTCTTGAGGGACTGATTAAAAATATGATGTAAAGATTTAGTGAGGCGAGCGCAGACGATGGTGTAAATGGGCCATGCTATTTATGAGATAATCACTAGTAATAGACAACTGGAAAGGTATTTTGGTTCACGTCAGTTGACCAACATCAAAAATTGACCTTAACTCCCCTGTAGGTCTTTCAACGATCCTCAGTTTGGACTTGGAACTAGGCCCGACAATTCATGCTATTATCGCTCGTCAGCAGTATGTGTTAGCATGTTCGCATACAGGTGACTGGTATTACTTTTATTTAGTCTACTAAACGAATGAAACGTCGAGCTGAAAAATATGGATTATTAAATCCAGATTCGATTAGGTTTGGAAGTGTAATTCTGGTCAGTTAAGTATGCCTTAGAAAATTTCTAGGCTCTGTCTTACTACCTGAAAGTTAGAGCCTTCATACCTCCATGGTGATCGGCGATCTCCATTTGCTGATCGGTTTGTCACTGTTATTGAGGTCAGTGGACTCCTATGACCACAGTTCAGCACAAGCGGCTTGCGCTACACTCCTGGTGGTCTTAATTAACTTCACCATGCATCAATTGTAGGCCCAAAAGCACATGATCGGGAGGAATGTGGGTGAAATCATGTATAACACAGTCCGTCAGCGTTGATCAGCCAAGCTGAGGGATACAGTGATAGTTAAATCGATATTTCTTAAGAAATATACAGTGTTTCAGGTTATGTGACCAGAGAAACTGATCGTTTGTTGAAAACAATAACGGAGACTAAACAAATGGCGGGGAGTAATCAACAGTTCGGGTAGATGATACCGCATTTTATATAGAGTGTGGACTAAAATCATTGGGACTTTCTAGCTGAATATCACTGCTGGTGGATCGCGGCCATTGTATTCAAACAAAAGTTTCTGTCAGCTTATTTTAAAAAGAAGCGCTGGCCTTTATTACTGTTGTCGTTAGAGCTCGTTAATAATGCATACCCTTGCAATGACCGGAAGTGACATTCCGGCCACACTCTTTTGAAGTAACCGTGGCAACCAATGTCCCTATGACTTCACATTGGAACTACACCTAAGAAGCCTGACGGGACCCACGACATGCTATCTAAGAAACCGAGGTAAAGCAATAGTAGTATGTAACTGTTGGTCAACTTTCTGCAAGAGCAGGCATGACTTTTAGCTGACTGGGATCAGATAGTGTTCCGATGGGGACCGTGTAGTGGACTAGCCTGTAACCAACATGTTCACTGTGCCTTCGTTAATGGTCCACTCAGCATGAGTTGATAATTGATCGGTTCACAACTACCCAGTCTTTCTGTAACTGCCTGCCTTGTCACAATGCATACTTGAGTCAACGACGCTTCGACAGCTGCCTTGGTTATATCGAAATTTAGGCATCCTGGAAGGAAATACGGAACTTGGATCAAACTTTTCGCAACATAAGCGCAGCTATTTTTAAAATATGTTACCACCATGATAGCCTAAAGAGATACGACTTTGCACGTGACCTCGCTCCATTACTTGACTCTCAGGATATAGGGTACACATTGTGGTTGAGCACTGTGTTGCTGAACAGCACAAGCACTTTGTCTACTAATGAAATCAGAAACCCCTTCAATTTGGGCGCATTTTTCAAAGCGACAAGAGAGAGACGTTATCCATGATGACATAATCCCGCGGCTAGCGGTCCAGCGATACATCCACACATGACTACTGAAATCATTGCATATAGAAAACATAGCCATAGCACCACTCGCCTTGATAGGGACGGTTACTCGAGCACAAAAATGTGCACTGTTGACAGTATCCTCGTCTCCATTCACCAGTTGTAATGACGAACGCCGATGAACGGCAAGGTTTAGCTGAGCATATGCGTAGCTCAAACCAACGCGCTGCGAGTTTTACCGCATGTTATGAACCACTTATGAAGAAATCTTTGGATTCCTGGGTTGTGTAGACGGTTTATACGTCCCAGACAAACTGATAGTTTCATCCAACATGACGTCTGTATTTGCTTACTGAAAAATTTAGTAACATTTACGGCCTTATTCTAAGTAGCAATGCCCCCTTTTTCATTCTAGTGTCCGGACCAAAATCACTATTACCTTCGTGGACATGATATAAAGGTCACATTTCCAACGTTGGCTTTTCAACCGGTGGACGGGGTTGTATTGGCAGTGCGACGATCAAAACCCGTAGAGGATTTCTTCAGGGTTAAAGTAGAATCAACCATATGAGAGAGCTTATCATGACCTCTAGTGTACAGACGCCAGGTAGACGAAATTCGAAACAACTTTGAAACTTCAAGTGATTCAAGCTTGTTATTCTTGGAGTCACATCACGTTCTCCCAAGCCTTAGGTTCATTACAGAGGACCAATTAAACAACTACCTTTCAATCCTGGGCATTCTAGCTATTCGAAGATCAGATGACAGGAAAAGAAGATTCATTTGCAGAAAGCTCTTCTGGGTGGGAAAGTGTGTGACGCCTGAAAACACCTGTCTAGTTCAATACAAGAAACGCTTGGTTCTAATGCTCTTTCACACAGAGCGGAAGCTAGGCACGGAGGACAACTTACCGCAGGAAATAAACATACTCACACAAAGAGTGCTGACCAGTGAGTACCCCTGCAATCGATCATGAAGCTTAGCAGTGTCCTCACGTCAAGAATACAGATAACAGCGGTTCCAAGTGAAGGGTTTAATCAGAACTACCTTTTCTAGGTGACAGGTAGTCAACAGCGTCTAACAGCCGCTGTATTCAGACCCTATAACGCTACAAAACTGTGTGCGGTAAAATGAACCAAAGCCATACCACTCTCCGTGGCTGTGAACGAAGTCTAAGTTTATGATTCCCACCATTTACTCGAATATTAGTTCAGATGTACTAAGAACTACATAAAAGTGCAAACCGGAAGCTAGGTTCACATATCACACTGATCCCAGGTTTATGACAAATTCTCGGTGACTTTTTGGAGCAGCCGGAAACGCATTCTCCAGATTACTAAGACGTTAGTTATCAAAAACCGTTTGTGTTGACAATGAGGTTATCCAAGTAATCAGCATCCCCGTATATCTCGTATTATCCCACTCATGACCTCTGTCCTATGAGACCTTGTCTTGATGTATACACTTTGTTACACCTCTATATGTCATCACAGCATCACGTGATTTGCGTTTTTCCTTTTTTATTCAAACTTCACAGACTTTATTTTGGGCATTCACAAAGACGAACATCCAAAGATAATATTCTACTCACTCTTGGATCAAGCACAATCGTGAGACTGTGGGCGAAATCGTCTGCAATCATCACATTAATACTGGTGTGCAAAAACATATTCCCACAACAGTTTCTGTTAAGATGAGCTAGCTGGACTTAATTGTCACATTTGGGATTGAAGATTTTTGTCACTTAGAAAAACTGCATGGTAGCTTAGTCATGTAAGTTATAGTATGAAGAGATCAAAAGACAACAATCGAAAGGCTTTCAAAACAACATCTATTTATGTACTGAGGAATACAATACTAATCGGGATATTTTATAATTCTGTTGCAATCAAATTCACCGGTATAATCAGGTCACACCAATCATGTGAAAGATTTGTCCTGAACCGATAGAACACAGCTGCAGCAACAAGGACAAGACGACAATGCCCACCGAATTTAATAACTTAACCATTTATTAACAACGATTATTTGAGAAAATGAACTGAATTGTGTGTGCGGTCTGTGTTCAGAGACGCCACCATCAGTTAAACTACTCCAAGGCTGAATGATCTCATTTTCTCGCTACTCGAAAACAAACTATTCAGATTTCAGCAGTTAATCAGAGAACTTTTGGTAAAAACGTTTTAATCGTATATAGACAAATAACAATATATTAACTCACCCAGTAATTCCTGAAAGCCGGTAGAAGTGTCTAGAATTTTTGACAAACTTACGCTCTTGTCATGATCTTGTGTTATTGTATGAATTTTTCAAAAATAGTTGTTTCACCGGTCGTAGTGAACTCTGTGCAAAGGTTAAGTACGATCACTGCTGTCACAAGCTTACTTTTACTCACCAAAGTGAGAAGAACTTTAAGTGTGTCCAGGCATCGTTTTTAATTTTTTCCTAGAAATTTAAGAAATGTCACATTCACAACTGGTCTTGCCTGTATGGTGGTAGGTTGAATTGAAATCAAAAAAAACCTCGGGTCGTTTCATAATGTGGTATTGATTTTTACAATCGGGTTATCTACAGCGTAATTATTCATATAGATTAAACGTCACCCACGGTTGGTCGAGGTTACCGCAATCCCATAGACTTTCCAGTCGGCTCCTTATGACTGTGGCTGATATTCAGTCTATGTAAAAATCAAATTCTCCTACTACTCATCAGTACCGTAATTATTGTTTTAAACTGACCCTTCAGCATCATTAGGATAAGAGCTAAATCTTAAGCCCGAAAAACCCATTTCGAGAGAGGAATTGGGTCATCAAGTGGTTGACGACCAAACCGAATTTAAGCAAACTATTTTACACGTGTTCCAATGTGATTGCCTTAGTCTGTCGAGGCAGTTGGTAGTCCGACGTTATGCCTGCATGCTGGTTAGTCCAACTGACCGATGGGTGTATATAAAACAAAGTCGATCCAACGCAAGCAAAATCAATCCAGTGCTGCTGCAAACACTTCAAATGATAGAGGATCTCCCTCACCAATACGCTATTTTGAAAAACACATGAGTTTTGAAATATGATTTATCCCATTCGCACAGAGAACAGGTAGCAGCTCAAAATAATGTGTGAGCCGTGAGGGGTAGCTGCTGCTAAGACAGGGTCATTGAATAGGTGATCGAAGACCTTACATTTATCTATGCACGTAAGGAAACAATATAGGCGTACTGTGTGAAAATACCGTAACAAACGGTGAACAGTGTTTGCCACCTCAAATTCTCCAACTAGCTGTCTGAGACCAAGTTTCTGCCGGTCACAAGGGAATTTAGGTCTAAAGCGATTAAATGGGGTCTTATGAAAGCATCTCTTGACCTCCGAAGAAACAAAAGTCGGACAGACGTCGAATGGCACTAGTTGGGTGGAATTCTGTCACGAACTTTATGTGAGCAATGTTCAGCTCCAGAGGAAGTTGCTCAGTGGGCAACTTCATCACTATGATGAAAGGAATGTCCCGGTGACTTCAGCTTCAAAGGTTGCAGCGACGAGATTACGACCACAATGAGTGAACTGAGACTGATACACTGCTGCGTCAATTAGCATGGCGTGATCAAGTTCCATCTCTAATGGAACTGCCGTAAAACGGAGTGTTTATTCATGTGCAGATCCGTGATCGTTTGAGATTCCATGAGAGTACTTGTATGTGTTGTAATCAGTAGCATTATGAGAGGAAAGATCCGTCACGGGTTCAGCAGTTGATGGGGAGAGGTTTAACGTGAGTGACTGGCAAGAGCGTAGGTTTTCTGATTTTCTTCCCTATGCAATAGGCAAGTGTGAAATCCACTCTACGAACACTAATGCTGTGTGTAGTTCACCGGATGGCATGATCATTCACAATATAGAAAAATATTGTCTAGGACAAACAAATGAAACGGCCTAACGCTATCAGTTTTTTCACGAGGAATGTCGAGCCTGGAGAAACAACAAATCATTATGCAACCGTTTCGAGGAAACTCGCAAATGCTTAGAAGACACTTTTATCCCGGACAGATTGGTCATCGGCCTTCAGAATATGCATATGATGAAGAAAGTGCTGAACATTCCGAAGTTGAAGCTTGTCCAGTGCACTTACTTCCGCGATAGGGAAGAGGCAACAGATAGAGTAAAGACGTCTTTGAACACAGACTGCTGTCTGGTGTTAAGCGCTGTGGACGGAGACAGAGAACGTGTTGTGATGGTTTGGTATCAGTTTTGCAAAAAGAGAATTCTTCCTCAGAAAAAAAACGGCACAACCTACGAAAGGACCCATAAGGAGTATCGGATAAGGTATTATTTCATCAGATAGCGCGTGTCACATACGGCCAATGTGATCGACAAAGATAACAAACGAGTGATAAACCGGTCCAGTGGATCAAGCGGATAGGATGGAACCTATACCGAATTGATTACAGAGGATACGAAAGATTGTCAGAAATTCACGGTTAATGTCATCTCGCTAGGTATCATCAGAGGGGCCAATATATGTGTAACATGCAAGCCGATCATCTTTACTTCGGTTGCCCGTTACCTCTGCGGACCAACTGAAGGGCAACGTGGAAACACCGGGGGTGAGCGTTCTTCCGAACTAGGGATTCCAACAACAGTCCTGTAAAAGGAAATAACAATAAAACACGCGCGAGCCAAAGGCCCAATAAACCGTGCACACTATTTGCTCAAACAAAAATTACAACCTCGACAACACAACAACATGCGCCGTTACACAATTCAAATTCAATCTGTACGCGCTTGCTGGTTTCGACCGCACATTACTTATGCGAATCAAATGCACAGCTGAAAATGTGGAATGGGGAGGCGACAAGTGTTAAGTGAGTTGCAACATTGCTTGTCATGAATCTAAAGAATACGCAGATTTATAAGTCTAATTTTATTGCAGTTGATCTTGGTTCAACGTCCACTTTAGGTTTCGACGTCATTCAATTGATGAGTTACATCCCCGTTAACCAAGATGAATTTACACGTAAATTAACTGACAGATTATTTTGTTCAGTATTCACGTGTATTTGATTTGACTCCCAGTCACGTGCTATTAGTTTATCTGTGATCAGCATTGGCATTCCTGGTGCGTCTTCAGTCCAAGGGATTCCATTGATTATAGATGATGAGTGTGAAGTGGAATTAAACTGACTAGTTCGAAGTAGCGTAATTTCTCCGTTAAGTGAACAGAACGATTGGATCAGTCAGACTGACGCAACTTTAAGGAAGTCGGATGATATCCCAAGCCAATGAATAAGGTGCTCCAAAGAGAATATTACCATTCGCTAGCCATCGGTTTACTGGGTCAATACCAAAGGAAGACTCAGCTCTAGTTTGTGGTTGTTCATTCAGCGTTATGGTAAGGTGATTATATTTACATACTGCTGTAAGACAGATATTGGAATATAGTGAGCAGCGGAAAATGGGTGAGGGCGGAAATGCTGTAGACTTATTATCAGGCCGGTTATGTCACTGGTGTTGAAAAGTTCCCAAATCAGACAGAGTATGTTTAGAATAATGATTAACTAAGGTATCTGTAAACAAGGAACAGAATTTTGGTATAACAGATTAACCGTTGTGGGAATTAGTGATGTGGGTATAATAATATGCTGGATAAGATGCTATCGGTACACCAGCATGACAAGCGTCCCATAAAAATGGAAAAAATAAGCAATAATATGTAGTAAGACGTATCGTGAATTAGTGCCAGTAAAGTTAGACTGTACAAATTAACCGAAAGCTGCGTTCTGGTCCAACAATGGTCGATAGATCCGAAATGTGTTCTACACAAACGGCGCATTATGAATGATACCCACATATAAACATAGAACACTGAAATTATATGAAAGAGGCGGTCAGATCGTGAGTTGCACTCGCGATGAATAAAAACAACCGTGAAGAAATTTGAGATCAAAATCACACGTATAATTTTTAAGATAATCTAAGTGCACACAGGTAATTCATCAGAATGGTCTAAAGTTTGTCCAAAATCTGCCTATCTTACTGTTTGTGCAGTTGCGAATAATTCTTGTCTATTAGATTACATTTCGTAATGTCATTCATTCGATTTTCATGTTTCCCGAAGGTGAGGTGGAAAGAAATTGATTAGTTATACTCACATTTTCACAAGCCAGAAGAGCTACTCACCATACCCTTCGAGCACATGTAGAGGTGTAATTAATTTCAGGCGTAAAACCAACATTCCACGAAATTGGAGCTATAAACCGGGGAGTAAACGAGTGGATATAAAAACGAATAAAAACAAGTGATGCCTGTTGAGACAGCCGTAACGTCAGCTAGAACTGTGTATTAATCAGATTGTATTATCCGGTAGACAAGGCCTAAGCGAACTGGTGGGTATGTTTCCGATTGTTTCCAAAGTTCATATAAAATATATCAGGAAAGTTGGCTCTGTACCTTGTTTAAAGTACTTGATATGTTCAGTTGTAAGAATGATAAGTAGAAAATAAAAACCGAGCCGATGAATTGTTCGAATTCGTCGGCAGACTGTAAAGGGTTTCACAGAGGTTTTCAGAAAACCCACTTGCCAATCCCGTTTGTTTCTGGGTTACTGTTTTTGATATTCGCAGTAACATGATATTTACCGCTTAATTAGCAATTGTAAACGTGATTGCAACTTTTACGTCCCTCAGTCTGACTCTGCCGTACTCAATTTATTTTTCTGGCTCATTGATCTTTTGAGAACGTAGCAAGCTCCTTACTACAAGGATAAGTTCACTACTCTGATCAGTTTTGGCCAGGCAGTTGTAGAGCGAAGTACCGGTGAGCGGATGATTAAACCTTTGAATCTGTGTTTCAGCACACTGGTGGAACTGCTGGTCAATTTGAGTTTCGTGTGATTCGCCCGATTTGTTTTATTTACACTATATTGTCAACTTGATACTCCTTTCATTTTCGGTCCAGATTCCCCATTCAGACTGATACAGGCTATTTGATGTTTCCAAAGCTTCACAAATAGGTTTCATAGTATAAGGTTTTACAAACATCTGTGTCGGTACTCTATTGTTTATTGACAAAAACGTTAAGTACCTTTATTATATCGTTCACTGAATCGACCATAGTCTTTGAACCTTCGGTGTTATTTACCGTTTCAGTTGAAGATATCCAACATAGCCACAAGTGCGACTTCATCAACACTAACTTACGGTCTTAAAGTTAAGGTCCACAACGGATGCGACGTTAAATTCCATTTAATTTCTACTAACGGTTAAATTTTGCTGAATGTCAAAGTATGTGTTAAGGTTGATGACACCTTTCTGTGTGCAGACTTCTTTTGCATGTTGGCCAGTTTCTGAAAAACACCCGGCTTTTAACAAACAAAACAGCTCAAATTCAGAACTAGTCCCCAATTCTGATCCCGTTGACATGGCATTTTGCCACCAACTGTGCATCACGTTGTAGTTAGGACGGTAAAGAAACATACCGTCTTGAGGTGGATTTGGTTAAGTAATGAGACCAGAAATTTGTAAAATGTCATGCATCGTAGAATTTTCTGCATTTTGCTTACGTGATTACAACATACGATCCAGTCCGACTTATAATTTTGATCGTTTTATTCAAGCTGTGTTGTTTTGTTTTCATACATGTTACACGTTTACGATTGAGTAGAATGTGCGAAATGAATTCACATTGTAATTTGTGTCTTCTGGCTGTTCTAATCAAATGGCTCAAAGGAACCTAGTGTTTAGAATTTGCTGAACGGACTATCCCTGCTCCTATAATGAGTGATGTGGACAGGTTGCCTAGAAGCAAATGCAAGATTGCGGGTGAACATACGTGGACGTGTTTTCATTCTTCCAGTTCTCACACTGGATATTAAAATGTATTGCAGCCGAACAGACTTTGTATTACTCGTCCGAACCTGGAGCGTCTGCGTATGTCATTTGTTGATTCTGGTCAGCAAAAGTTGCTTCAACTGAAACAGATGCATAAGAATGTGTCATATTCCGTGGATGACAACTTTTTTGGATCGTGTATTCGATTTACCGATCACTGTAATCTGACAATGGAGCACATTGAAGCTAACAGCGTAGAAAAACTACAGCAAGGTTGACAGACAACCTAATTGGTCAAGAATTCCCAAAAAAAAACTGTCTTAAAGTAATCTAAAGCTGTCGTTTATGACACTATCACGAACTCATACGGAAGCATTCTTAATGGGGCTGAATTTTCGGATAACTCATAAGTACACAGATAAATCTGTAGTGGATATACAACCTTGGAATTTGTGTGCTTGCTATAGTGTTTTTGTTCCCTTATCAACGAATAGTAACAGTTGGCTCAAGGACGGATTGGTGTCCAGCGCAACAAAAGTGCTGTCTAACAAATGAACACCTAGAAGCTCTCCAACAATAGAAGACAAATGACTATATTATAATTCAAAAGCCAGATAAAGGAACCGGTGTTGCTGCAATGAGCCGTCAAGATTACGTGAAGAAGATGGAAGAAAACCTCGCGGATTCTAGTAAGTTCAGACCTACAAAACAAATCGATCAGTGTGTTGTTTTCACAGAAACTGATTTGCTGTGAGTTACAGATAATTTTGCTGCATAATTTTATTGATGAACTACAATATCAGATGTTAAATCTGTATGTGCCAGTACTTCACAACTGTCTAGTTTGTCAAAATCCCACAACTGGGACATTTCTAGACAGCCCATTTGAGCAGTGCAAGATTCTCCTTACAATGAGCTAGCAAAACTGCTGGTTGACACATTAAAACCTCTTCGACAGAAGCTACCTATGCATACGTTGAAAGACACTTTTCATTTAATACCTTCTATTGAAAACGTGAATAATGCCATAGTTATGATGTGTTCTGTTGATGTTAATTCTTTATTTACAAACGTGTCATTAAGCGAAACGATAGACTGCCTGTATGAATTTGTTTTATTCAACTCCATTTGTCTTGCAATTCCTGTTTACTATGTAAAGCGTTTACTTTTATTATGCACGAAAAATGTGAGATTCTATTTTCCGGGTAAGGGCTTTCAACAGATAAATGGCGTAGCCCATGGGGAGCCCACTCTGTTTCAGCTGCTGTGTTCATGGCCACAGTAGAACAGGCACTATTTCCAATTTTGGATGAACTGATACTCTACAAACGATATGTCAACGACATGTTCTTGGTTTAAAAAAAATAACAAATAGAAAGAACGAGTTAAGTTTCTAACTCAGTCCACCTGAATCTCTCAGTCACAGTTGAGTACGAGGGTGAGAACTGTTTACCGTTCTTCAACATCAGGGTTAGACGCCGTTCACATGGACTTGTCAATCGTTTAGTGTACCGTAATTCAATACGGGCGAAGCACTAAATGAATTTCATGAATTTTGCTTCTGTTGCATGTAAATGGTCATTAGTACGTACGCTGTTTTACAGGGCGTCAAGAAAAGACTCCCAGGATAGATTACAAGGTAAGCAAACAGAGCGCGCGGACGTTCCTATTAAAACGTTCCCAGAACGTTTCATTCAGAAATACAACAAATTTACTCCCGCGAAAAACGTAACTTTGGCATTACCTTAAAATGTTGTATACATCACATTGCCCTTCAAAGGTGACAGTCTGATTGACATCTTTGAAAAGATTATCAGTACCGGGTTGAGACATCCGTGTGATGTAGCAAAACTTGTCATGTTCTCACAAACGATCACATTACCTATACTTTTGGTCACAAAGCAAAGCCCGATGTTTCCTAATAGTCGTTGTATCTACCAGTTTTCTACCAGTTCTTCACTCGTAGAACAGAGAGAATGCTTGAAATCAAGATCAAAAAGCCTATTGCAAAGTAAATTACAGTTACGTAAACTCCCAAATTAACGAGTGGCACTTAGCGAGGATGAAGCGCTTGTTTATCCATTGCAAGGCACTTATTGACAACAGGTCACAGCGTCAACATAACATTTCCGTTTAAAGTCTTCATGAACGCCTTCAGCCCACAGATTCTCAAAGATACCGAAGCTTTGCTGATCATCCATCAGCAGCCGGTTCTGTGCGCAAAAAAACAACTAACTATCAACCTTTGATTGTCATGGAGTTGGCTATGAGTACCATCCAGGATCCGGCATGATTTGTACTTCTAACCGTTTTATTCGAAATTCGTTTTTTTGTTTCCACGCAAATTACACGTATACGGCTGATGACAGTATGCAAAACGAATTTATATCGTCATTTGTGTCTTTTTTTCAGTCTATTCGGATCGGTATTTTAATAAATGAATTAATGCATTGTTCGTAGGACGGAAGCAGTGAGGAGCGTGAGGCCAAAACTCATGACATTGTGTTTTGAAATCCATGTTAAGTTTCTATTCATTCAAGTAAACATTTCCAAACGAGTTATGGCCTGGACACAAGTTCGAGCTACCTACCACTGGGTTCGTAGACGTGAGCCACAGTACATTCCCATCCACAATTCTTGAAAGAAGATATACTCCATTTACACGTACCACAGATCCCGAGATGTTCTACTATACAGTTGACCGACTTACTTTGTGTTAATAACACATTTCGGAATATATTAACTCCTAGGTTTTTGTTTTCTATAGAAGCATTTACGAACCGGATTCTCAAGAAATCAAACGTTGTTCTTAACTGACTGTTGTGTATGACTTTTACTAATCCCGAAAAATTTTCATCCTCGCCAAATGTTTCATTCACGTTTTGCAATATAATAAAACTGGACGTGATAGAACGTGAACTGCCACTGTACTAATGAGGACCTACTAAACTGGGCGGTAACCCTATTTTTCCTCGTTTGAATGTGCACAAATATAACAAAATCAGTGCTTATTAGGGGTTTACCTTTAATAAGCGAGGTTTGTTATTTTTGACCACAGTGAACAGTAAGTAATCGTCTCATTGCGCTCTCGTGACAATCTACATGACCGTAAGCTGACCAAACCTTCGCTCATTAGGCTGTTGACTGACAGTGCAATATATCATGTGACCGAATTAAGAGAGATATTGTGTACACACGTTTCTAGAATACAAAGGATTTGTGTGAAATTAGACTGAAGTACATCTTCAAAACTAGTCAACATACACGACAGGCTGTAATCTGAAACATCATAGTTGGGACTAATCGGAACAGACGGTCATCTGATTTTGAACGGGGAACGCAAGAAAGCAGTACAACAGTTTATGGAGAAACGAGTTGAATCTACCTCAGACAGCAGTGGCTACAAATATGTAACAGTATTTTATGCAGTTCGTTTAGACTGCTTCGACTAACTAGTGAATAGCGGAATCAGTCGATATATATGTTCCAAGTGAACGTCTCATGTGATATTACTAACGCTTTTGTGCACGTACATCCAACTTTTTATCTTGAGTAAAATTTGAATTTTGTTTCCAAATCCCGATGTGTGTTGGGCATCAAATATCTAGTGAAAATTTCACGTTTTTGCTTTAATGTACACAAATTTAAACAAGCTTGCTGAAGTCACTACTTTTTTCAAACCAACCCTTAATTGTAATCCGTGGGTCTCAGAGACCTGAAATGTTCTGACATTTCGCAACACAAACGATACTACACTTCTTATCATTTGTAAGCACAATTTTTCTCTGTGCGTCGACTGTTCAGACGTTTCGAGAAAAAGACCTAAGATCAGCTAGGTTTCCGATAATGAAAGTGAAAACAGTTGTTGTTTTGCAAATGAACGAAAAGGTATGACTCATGCACAAGCAAAACAGCTAAACATTGTCACACATTTCTACATAAAATGGTATTTATCCAGTGAGAAGGATAACATTAATGATGTGCACATCACTCTAACTACACACGATCATTCAACCCTTCTACACACTGATCCTTCAACTGACATATTTGATCTTCTAGTTTGGGTATCAGAAACAAGTAGACGACAAACATTTAACAGTGACACTTCACATGCACGACGACGTCACAGCACTGTCTTCAATTGAAACTGAAAAATCATTAGTAGTATATCGCAAATTTCTTGACAACTACGTAACTAGCCTTGCATTACGAAGAACTGAAAGTTTATATGCAAAACGCTCAGCCACATTAGCAAGTCAGTAATGTTCACACTGCCCATTCACCATGAGCTGTCAAACAGTAATTGTCCCCATAAAGTGAAATTGCAAGTCACCTACAGGGATCTGGCGATCGAATAGACCTGGTTAAATCATTCAGTTTCATCTGCCAAAATATAAACAAACATGGTTTAGCCTTCTCCGAAGTGCTTGTTATACACTGTACGAAACCATCTTTATGCGTTAAGAAAAAGATTATAGGGAACCTATAGCTAATACGGTAATACTGCACATAGATTGAATGTCTTTCCTATTATTTTTTCTTCGTATTTAGTCCGTGCTTCCAGCCTACATCTACATCAGTATCTATCATTATTTTTAATTATAGTCACGTGATCTATCGATGATTGATCACTTCGAAAAGTTTGTCCGTACACTCCTACACGTCCAAATGTTTGTACATCATTTTACGTGAACCTTTGAAAAATACGAACGAAATGGTACTTAAGCAGTCATCTTACATGACAACTGTTGCATTTTACAACTTTCCAATAACGACTTACAATAATAGGGCTAAGGAGAACCAAGAGTATCTTGTTAATAATGTCAGGGGTACTGATGTTCATTCACTGTGACCTAGCAGAGAGTGGGTGCAGAGGTCACTTACTCTATGTGGCTAACCGATTAGACTCAGATCAGTATAACATGTAAAACTTCTACCATTTTGGCTTATCTGGTAATCGGCATTCGCACAATTTTGTTTTCCAACTTCGGTGTCTGTCTGTTTTTTTCTTTTAAGCCATGACTTCCACTCTGTGGAATTTTGACTCGTTTAGAATTGGTTACACGTCTATGTGTGATCAGAATGTACGGAATGTTACTCCGGAGAACATCCGGTGAACTGCATCTCCTCATTGTTTTACTCAAGTTCATCAGGGGAACGAACTCTTTCAAATGTCTGGTTTTATCATAAAAATGAATGCCGAACAGTTCGGCTGAATACAAACTTCGGCAGATTAAGTGCCAACCCCCAAGGGAGTGAAAACTGGTTCATAAAAAAGATTCGCTAGAATCCACTTATGGGGTAGCTTACACGTGTATTATTCAACGCATCGGCATTGTTCATTTAGGAAGATGAACAGTAGTATATTGTGTCATTTAGACATGACTAAATTCCACAGAAATATACGATAAGCCATAACGTTCCGGATGACTTGAGAATCACGACAAAGTATATAGTGTGAAGGAATGCAGATTCACCAGCAAAAAGACTGTCCCATTGACAATACGAAATAAGGTAATTTAATTACTTCGCGGTAGGACATTGACCACAGGGACCAGAATTTAAAATGTGGATAGCAGTTGTGATGAAATAATTGTCATATGCTTTGAAAATCAACGTTTTTCTAATAACCCAACAATAAACGTGGCTGACATTCATATAACACATCGCCTTATTTACGTCAAGATTTTAACCCTCGACTGCTTGTTTTTCAGAATCTAACGCGTTACACTTCTTTCGCCAAAGTCATCAATATGGATTAGAACAAGTTCACAACGGATTGTCACGTTATTATGTTACTTTTTGATGTTTTATCTTTCCGTTCAGTTTCCCAGTTGTGAACTAATGACATGCGTATAAGATACAAGTGGGAAAATGGGATTATGTGTTTAAGAAACCAGTACATTAGGGTCATTATTAATAGTCAGTATTGACGACGGTCTATTTCGCACAATATCAGAGCATTTCACGGGTGACGCATCGAATAATATCACAATGAACTGACCGGAATAAGTAACAACTACAACAGGACCACAAGTGTAGTTTACATATGTGGTTACATTATCGTGAATACACTCGGTCCAGTCATGAGAAGAAGCGCGAAGCAAACAAGTTTGTTTTCAGTGTCTCAGCATCAGCCTGCATACAGCACAATCAATGGGTTCGACAGGGGTGTTACATCAATAGGGTAAGGAATGTTAATCAGTACTGTCAAGTTAGTCAGGCTCACAAAGTCTCTTTAGCAAATCGGTACTCCTACGTAACAGATCGATGCGCGTTATTCATACATCGGAGTTCAGTGTTCTGACCAGTGCGTCTTTGTGACGATAACGGAGGTGAGTGTAAGCGAATTACGATGGCTAATAAACGGTCTTTAACACACAT
>LUCH01002206.1:43694-60368 GCA_013368495.1 Paragonimus heterotremus | reverse complement strand
ATTGCACTCCACAGACTCGACAGATCGGTTTGAACGAATCGGCCGGTTTAATCAGATAGTTCGATTCGATCGAGTGTGCAACGGCCACTCATGAGCAAGCCTTTATCGATCCTGTAGCTAGCCACGCCGGGTGATACTCCCGCATGCGTTCAAATAGTCGCATTGTTGTGTGTCCTATGTAGCTTGTTCCACAGGAACAAACAAAACGGTGAACACGGAAAGAAGCAGCGTGTACAGCCAATATATCTTTTAGTTGGGGATGCAAAACGGGTGTGGATTTAAATCATATACGTAATCGAACTGCGAAGTGGGTTTTGTTAAGTGTTAAGTCTTCTGGTTATATACTCAGCATTGTTGTCACCTTCGAAAGGCGCCATAATATAGACAGATATTTGTCCACAGTTTGCGATACATCTACCTTTGTGCTAATTATCATGTGTTCAGCTATAAACTGTTCTGGATAACCGTTTACAAGAAGCGTGATAAATATGAGCTGGTTTTCTTCTTCTACGGTGTCATCTCAGCAAATTTTTACTGGTCTATTCAGTAAGTGTCAGATTGAATTCTTTGTTTGCCTCGAAGGTACAAAACTATTGAAGTTAGTATATTGTCCTGACCAGTTTTCTTTACGGTATACTTTACGTTGTATTGTGCCGTCTTCACGGTGTGAAATGAACACGTCTAAAAACGCTATACATACTGATTAATCGGGTTCCAGGATGAAGCGGATATTTTCAGGGGCAAAGTTGAAATGCACCAGTGTTTCATTGAGGCATTGATATTCGTCTACCATGCAGATAGTGTCGTCTACATAACGTTTATAAGGAGCTAATGACCTTGGGTGGTCTGCTAGTGAACTACTTTCAAGCTATGCCATAAAAATATCCGCTAATAAAGGGCTCAACAACGAACCCATTGCTACTCCATTCTTTTCGCGATATAACCTACGGGAGAAACGGAACTGAAATTTGTAAGTGCGGCGATGCAAAAGTTACTTTAGCTCATCTACTGGTATCCCCGCGTTTATGTCAGTGATTCGGATATATCGACTGAGAAACATAACTGTTATATTCAGTTGTCTACTGATTGGCGCAATTTTAAGTTCATTGTGATAAACGCGACACACCGGCAGACGCCAACGTTTCGTGTGAAAATATTGATATCAACAGAGAAAAGTCTGGTTTACGCCCAACGCCACTTGAAAGAGGATGTTTCTGAAAATTTCTGGACCAAGCGGTTTATCAGCTGCGATACAGGATAGAATACAAATATACTGTGCACGAAATCGAGATCATGATGTGAGGACCGCTGATGGTTGAAGTGTGCAAGCGCGCTTCCACGAAATCTCGCGAGTTTAAGACGTTTCTTTAGAACGCAGACTACTAATAAAACACTGCATACGATTAATGTGGTTCAGTGAGTGTTAAAAGCAACATGTCAAATGGTGGTATGACTGATGAAAAATTTACGGACTGGAGGAGTTACGTCTGTACACTTTAGAATCTACTTTGGATGGTTCAAGTGAATGAGCAGTAGGTACACTATTCTAATTGGTTAACATAGATAACATTTCAAACGGGGGATGTATTGAACTCGTGAACACAAGATTAATCTACGTAGATTGCGATAAGCACCTCCGTACTAAACGACAATCAAATGACTATCAGCAATAATATGAGCTCGGAAGTAACCTCGCTTCACGGCAATGTTCGTAATGATCAAACCTCCAGTCCGCAGTTGAACTCATCGAATGATGATGTGGTTATCACGAAATCTGGTAGACCATTGCAAAAATTATATACTTGGATGCTGGAAGGGTTTTCCCTTTGGCAGAGTTACTGAGTTAGCAACGAGATTGTTGTTAACGTTGGATAAAGCTATCACTCACGGAGTTGAGACTGAGAATAGATATTACAAGTTCAAGTTGAAACTCAATCGACAGATGGTTGTGTAAACTAACGTTATAGATAAACAGAGAAACAACTGTTGACAAGCGTTTCCATGACACCTGTCATTGTGTCGTGATTGTTATGCAGACAGTGAATGAGTTGTAGAAAATCTGAACATCACTGATGAGAATTTCGTTGCAAGAGGTTGGCTAACTTCCATATATGAAAGAGTTTTCTGACTAAACTTCCCACTAGATTGGATTCTAATATTCTTTCGACCACTGCTACCGTTGCAGCTGTAAATCTGAGTCAAGTAATAACCCTTCGGCCTAGTGGAGTATTCATGCAGTTGTCTTTGATTCTTTGTGCTTGATGTAACAACTGGACCGGTTAACAGTTGGATGTTGACTGTGGGATGCGAAATTCATGAAAGTTACTAAAATAACGCAACGTCAAAATATAGTTGAAAAAATTAATCGTGCTGTCAAGCAACAAATGTGTACTGCGGTTGATGATGTCTTCCATTATGACATAAACTTTGTTCCGTAATCCTAGATGTTGTGAGCAGAAACATATTCACAAATTGAGGACTGAGATTCCAAATATATGCATAGGTTACAGTGTCAGGCGACCACTAGAATGACCACTGACTAAGAGGCAACCTTAACAACTGGCGCATGATCAGTTATGATCACTTACAGTTAAAGAGCCAATTGAATGTTTCCACATAGAACATTTTGTACCCAAAAGTCATGATAACAACTGGGCACGTTTGCCGAACTGCTGGAAACCAATTGTCAATTACACCTCTCTGGTAACTAAATTCACAGACAGGAGTAATCAACATACACAAAGACAGAAACTGTACATATGTCATATTCACTGTACAAGCGGCATGGATAATTAACCAATGGATGCAGTGGTCATACGAATTATGCAATATCAACAGAGTGTAACGACATAATTAACAAGTTGAAATGATGAATCACTCAAGCCAACTGAAGACAATAATGACATTTCATTCGAATGCGGGTGATAGAAAAGTGGGGACGGAAAAGTCAATGTGGTAATGCACCATTCACGTCCAGCGGTTTGTATGATGAACATTGTTAAGCAACATGCAGGAATGAACTTTGGTACTTTCAATGTCACCGACTGCATGCTCAGAACGAGATGCATCAGTAGGTATTAAAATTCTGAGTCACTTAACAGAGTGACCATGTGGGCTGACGGCTGATTGAACCCACAATGATCAGAAGAAATCTATGGTCGGACCGACTAACGTCCAACTGACCAACACAGGTTACCAAGTAAATCGTGGTACGAATTCCGAAGCTTCTAGAACGTGTGTCATTGTCACTTCGGAGCTGTCAGGATGCGACTGTTATCGGCGAAACAGGCTGCTGTCACAGAACACCACAGTCCATGTCTGTGTGGTTATAGACACGTGTACTTCATCTGGATTTTAAGCCTCGGAACTACTGATGTCCAACTTTCCAGACACCGAAGAAAACGGGATAGTTAACGACCTACATGCGTTGTTCCTATTCCCATCGACTGTCACCAATTTCTCGAGAAAATATGAAACTGACGGGAATGGCGAAAGACAGCTGCTAAAAACACCTCTCAATCATTAGGCAATCGCGTTTGCTTTATATAGGATGCAGCAATGCCCGTGTTTTATCCCAACGAAGTCGCATTCTCACAAAACATTCCAGTAACCAAAATAATGTCAATATGCTTAATACAACTGTATCGCACGTCTTCACTAGATTTGTCAAGAGTTAAGCGGCTAGAATTATCATGCGTGCCATAAGCTGCAAATCGCACGGGTTCATAATCCCATTTAACTGTGCAGGCCACATGATTACGGAGAAGAGCTATTTTTATTAATCGCTCTTGGCGATTTCGGATAATCTAATTGGTTACGCATAATCGATCGTTTCAGTGAGCGCGGTTCAGACAGTGGAGTTAGTGAGAATATTCTCGTAATCAGATAACTTATCAGAAAAATCGACCGAAATTTATGTGGCAAGACAGCCACAACTCACCGACTCAGAGCAATTCTATTTCTTGTTCTTGTTAATTAGTACCCTTCAGTTGCATCTTGTTGCTTTCGCTTAATCACCGGACTGACTTTCGCTGACATGACTAGATCGATTTCGTCTAGCTGCTCGCTCCTCCACAATGTAATGTGTATGTTACTTCCGCAAACGTGCTTGATCGGATGAAAACGAAATGTTACTGAGCACGAAATCTTGCATGCTATTGCGGGCCTTTTGCAAACAGAAACGTTTTGGCAAGACGGCCACAACTCGCTGAGAATTGAGTTCGTTGAGGCAATTATCCCGAAGTGAAGTTGACTACACATGTCAAACGAATCCGGTAATGAATTTCAGTGGACGGATAGTATTGATTAGAAGTGAATGGAGAACAGATATACACAATATGCATGTTGTCATGATACAAAATTCAATATAATCGTTCACTGCACGCAATGAAAAATGAGAGAGAAGCAAATATTGGACAAACTGTCTACAAGCAAACCAACAGACTTCAAAGAATTTACAATTCGGCATCTCACATAACACAGGACGAAAAACGTACCGATCAAGCTTCAGTGAATGCTGCACTTCCGCCAAGAGAATTAACTAAAGAAGGTGGGGCACAGGAGAAACGCATAGTCGATTTGTAAGTTTTCCAATACTTCTAGAATTGGGATGTCACTCACGTTTCTTCAACCGTGAATAAATACACCTTGTTTTGCGCTCTCCTGACAAATGTTCAACAATGATATATTCAAGGATTGGTCACATTTCTTCGACGGGTTGGGTGGAACACCATCTAGGCCGACTTCTGGTGATTAGTTCGTGTATCTGTATTCGTTTGACATAATGGCTTGGTTTATGGTGGAATTTGACGGTTTTACGAAATCGGCATGCGGTTGAATAGACTGATAACCGTAATTGTATTGGTCGGACTATTCAGTTTTATCTCATTGATCAGACTGACGACTTGCAAATAATTTCTGTGTTCTCAAGATCTCTCCAAATGAGCGGTAATTTTCGGATTCGATGGCGAATCAAATGTAAATCAGGGTCAGATTCGGTAATTTATGCATTACTATCTGTCAAGTCATGGCAGATAAATTAATTAATGGTTCGTAGTGCATGCAAGGTTCGTACTGCACGCATACAATACCAATTTATCATACCTATCTCATTTTCTAGTGCAAGTACAGAGTGAACGGGTGGATCGTTAGGAAGCAACAGAATAAGTGGTCAAATTTCTAAGGAACGTTAACGAAAAATCTCCCGAGATACCCATATACAAATGCAGAGTATGAATGATACAGCATGTATTTCAGTATTTCAGTGTATTTTCACCAACTTCTCATCAATGATTCATGAAATCAGAGAAAGTCTGATACAAAATGTCACTTGCTCATCTGTCTCATTTTTGTCGCTGCCGTGTTCGACAGCATTCGAATTTAGTTATCTATATATCTGAAACAGTCTCATGTTCGATAGAGCAACTTGAGTTTTAATGAAAGCGTCGACCAGGACCTGGTTAATCTTTCAACAGACTTTACAAAACCACCAACCGTTCTAACTCAGCGCGGGGCTGCTGTTTCTTTCTACCAACCTGTAATCACCTATCAGTCTGCATTTTTCAACAACGCACGTTTTGAAATGTGATGCGTGTTCACAGTTGACCCACATATTCGGAACAACAAATTCGTTTACTTGTCACTGCTCAAACAAACTCCTATCTCACTGAACCAAATCAAATGTAATGCAGACATCTTCAGTAGTCTCTCGGAACGGCTGGCACTCCAGCTAGTCTACTCCTCAACCATGGACACCTACATGCGTCGGTGAGGATCACATGCAGGCAAATGATTTCTGCGGTGGTTATACGGGCTTTAGGCGTGCACAACTTAAATAATGGATGAATGAACGACGGAAGGTGTGAGGTGAAGCCATGATCAATTCATGGACGAACACATGACATGGAAGTTGGCTAACTTCAGGCAGAGGTTTATATGAAGTTGGAGTCACGGGACGACAGAAGTACAATCCTAGGTCGATGATATACAACCTGGCAATTTGACAATATTGTCTACGTTGAGCGAAGTACGTGGAGGGTGTTTGGAATCAAAGTCCGCTCACACCTCAACTGCTACAGAAGTCTGGCTGTAAATCACACGTCTAATCCGCTTTCTCCCAGTCAATTACAAGATGTCGCCAAGACTACGGGATGAGTTTGAGGAAGACTTGCTGAATTGCCAAGGGCTTGTAAGACGGTGATGGGATACTGCGGCATGAAAACGGACAACGCGTGAACGAATGTAACGAAAGCGATATGAAGTAATCCATGCAAAAGCCAATTTGAATTTCCGGCTTTTGCGTCCGATTTGTGATCCTTGGATTGACAAATATATTTAGAATAGCCCACTTGATGCTCTGCGAATTAAATGAATAAGTGACGGAGACTGGAAATGTGATCATTGAAACTCTCATAATTCATGCTAGTAAATCTCAGTGGGCGGGTCTCGTGAACCTGGAAGAGAGAGCAACTGTAGTTTCTGTGCTACAAAAGGAACCACGGATATAGACGACATATGAATTAAGGCACCGTGCTCACGTACATATAGCTCTAGCTTTCACGACGATGCGATGGGACTAACACACGCCGACTTTTTCATCACAATTATACTTCGAGAACATGACCTGTCAATACGATGCTCGTGGAAATATTAGATGTGTACATGGGATTTTGAAGGATATGGCATTAAAAAGCTCAATCAGCCGTCACTAGAAGACCGCCAGCATATCCTAAGCTCATTGAGTGTTCCTCCATGTAACCGTGTCTGATTCCACGGGTCACGATTGATGGCCCTGATCAAGCTAAGTCTCATCTTACAGAATAATTGCGGACGAACTCGCGATTCCACCATCAAGATGAGGTCGGAAAAAGTTGACATGAATATGTTCTGAGCAAACAGGATGAGATTGACCGAAAAGAGTGCAACCACAAATCTAAGTGGAATTACGCCCTTTGTTCTAGAATTATGGGGAGTATATTATACTCGTATGCCCACAACTTTGAGCTGTACAGTATCGATAAAATAAGCGTAAGTGGGCTATATCATAAACGTCCAAATAAGCAGGTTATCATGAACCGGTCTAATGAACTGTTGATTAACGCACGAGTTCCTCGGATACACCATCAATTGCAAATCTTACAACCACGCACATCAAACAAACACACCTGGCGACGCGTACGCAATGGTTCATAACAATCAGTGTTATTTAGAACAAACGTCAATATCAAACAATCAGCTATGAAGACAACTCATTGCTCGCGAAATGTTTGTTATTCATATGCCAACCATGTGCAACCACCATAAAACACTAAGCGTTGTAACATGCAAGCCGACCGTCTTTACTCTGGTTGTTCGTTACGCCTGCGAACCAACTTTAAGGGCAACGTATATACACCGGGGATGAACGTTCTTCAGAAGTCGAGGTTCCAACAACAGTCCTGTAAAAGGATGCAACAAGAGACAAGCATGAGCCAAAGGCTCAGTAATCCATGCACACGACTTACACAAACGAAAATTGAAACTGCGTCAACAACACAACAACGCGCTCCGTTACATAATTGAAACTCAACCTACGCGCGCTTGCTGGTTTCGATCGCATGTTACAGCGTGAATGATTAAGTTAGGGCTATAGAAAAATTCCATTCTATCAAATTCAAACAATGAAAGAAGATTTGGCGGTACAACAGGTAAACAGAGACAAAGTTTAGTCACGTCAATTCTGAAATCGACTGACCTGAATTAGCAAGGTGCCCTCTACTGGAAATGAAAATTTCGTTATATCACACTTCAGTTAAGTAGTTGATGAAACTCTCACAAATCGTCGGGAAGCTGTTCTAGAATGACTGTGCGAAGAGCAAGCGTATTTGTGGATAAAACGACCAAGAGTTTAGGGTGGTTTGCACGACATCTTGTTAGCGTTCATAATCTTTCATTATGAAGAAAAAAATACAAAATATATATGAAGGGTTAATGCATCTGGAATTGAATTTAAGGCTACTCCTGGTCTACGTAATTTAACGCCCACGTCTTCCATCGAGTCAGATTAAGTTCTCCTTAGACTAACCTACTAGATTCATGTCACCTTGAAATTGAACTGATTTACTAAGATACCGGACAGCATAGTGTTCTCGCTGCTCCAGAAATGTGGTCTTTAAACAATATCTTTCTGGTGTATATTACAAAGGTGTTTTGATCCAGTATTTTTAAGCAACGCCGCAGTCCTTAGAGTGTTCTGATGTTGTATTAATTCGGAGTAATGTTCGCTGGAGTCTTCCGGATATTTGTAAGCAGCTGTGCTAAGCGATGAACATTGCGTATCAGTTCGTATATATTATTGACCTACAAGTTATCTACAAGTCAGTCACGAGAACTATTGCCAACTCCATCAGTGTAGCTTCCAACGGTTGTAAGCATTGTCAGCTCACAATAGACTAGTTTGGAGTTTAATATGACTTAACTATGACTTTGTCAATATACATAACTACCACAATTTGCATAGTGTCCGTTCCAGTTCCTGTACTAGTAAAAACATAAGATATACAGAAAAGTGGATCAGAATAAATCAGCAAATGGAAGGGTATATTGTTACAAGGTCAAGCATAATTCCACCATGAACGTCTTCTCAGTACTCGGCGAAGGCTGGTACTTCCAAATTGGCGCGGCATCAGCGACACGTGGTAAGTCAGCTGGCACTTACCGATTCATCATGTGAATTGAATTCAACCAGAATGTGCGCCAAGTGATCAGCATATGGTTTGGGACTGGATATTGTAGCGGCACGGTCAGATGTAGATAACAGTCCATTCAATATTTCTCACACACACATGGACTGTGTAAAAATTTATTCCGATTTGACATTCACTGTATGTGTACATCTGTATATGCTGACCTTTTCTGCCACCTTGAGACGGTGGACAGGCTTGTGTGCTGTTTTGATCCGGTGAGCTGTGCGGACTGCGACCTCGGTCGTTGCAGGTTCAACCATGTCAGATTGGCCAAAGGGGAGTAGCCAGACAAAAGGCGGATTCGTCCATTGTGAGGCGTTCGTTGTGAATGGTGTCTGTGTGTTGTGTTTCGGCTGTGTTTGGTATTTTTTGTCTGATCGGATTCTCTATTTGGTTTGTCTGTGCAACATTATCTCTATGTGAATGTACCGAATGTCTTGGGTTTTGACCGTGGAATTTGTTCTAATTGGTTGATGCTGATGCCTGTATGTGCGTGTATCACCTGCTGCCTTGCGGTACAGGCTTTTGAGCCAAAGGCTCTGGTCGATGGCCCTAATCGTTCTCCTGTCTAGGTCTGGGCGTCCTGGCAGTATCCTAAGCCCACAAAAACCATGACTTTACAAAATAAACCAAATAGCATGCTGCATTGGTCTTCGCACAGAATAAACCGGGTCACCCTATCTGTTGCACAGGGCAGGGTGGATAGGCGAAAATATGCTACTGCCAATCACTCACCCTCATACTGTCCCCTCAATGTTAATCGCCAGGCAGATAGTGCCCACTCAAGTTTCAGTAACCTGAAAGGCAACTTGAAACAGGCCCGGGGACGCAAGACTCTTTGTGTTGGAGCATGGAATGTGCACAGGCTGCTGGATCGATGCAGCTCTAAAGGTCGGACAGAATGGCGTAGTGCATTGATCGCAATGGGACTACGTCGTTCTGGAATCGATGTAATAGCCCTGAGCGAGACGAGGCTTTTGGATCAAGGTAAGTTGCGAGAAGCAGGTGCCGCGTACACCTTTTACTGGATAGGTTATCCGACAGACAGTGCTCGGGAGTATGATGTCTGTTTTGCAGTCGTTGATCGCATCAACGCTTTGATGATTAGTGAACCTCACGCCATCAGCCCTCGAATGCTGTCTATGCGCCTGCGACTCGGTCGAGGTAAGTGTACCACATTTATAAGTGTTTATGGTCCAAATGTGTGTCAAACTGATGATGCAAAGAACCAGTTCTACGGTCACCTGTCCGCCACAATCCGGTCGGTGCCTGTGACTAATCGACTGTTTGTCTTGAGTGAATTGAACGCTCGAATCAGGTGCGATTCGGTAGCTTGACCGGGAGTCCTAGTACCCTACGACATTGGTTCAGTGAACGAGAACGGTGATCGTCTGCTTCGCCTGTGTGCTACTCACGAGCCGGCTATCACAAACACCTGATTCCAGCTGGATGGGAGCGACATCACGACGTGGACCCATCCACGAAGCGGCCATCACCACTTGCTTGACTACGTGATTGTGCAACAGCGCGACATTCGTGAAGTGCATATCACGCGAGTGATGCGCTGCGCTGAATGTAGCACCGATCATAAACTGGTCAGGACTAAATTATTTATCCATGTACGCAAGTCTGTCTATTGCAGATCTTCCGGACAACGGCAGAAGTTGGATAACAAACGACTGAAGAACTACGAGACGAAGGCTGCTTTTCGACGTGCAGATGACGCTTGTCTGCAGGATGTTCCTGTATCCACTACCGCTGAGGGTATGTTGCAGTTCATCAAGGAACGGATCACGACGGCAGCCACCGTGACGATTGGTGTCAAACTCCAGAAACGTCCAGACTGGTTCGACGACAACAATTCGGTTATCGCCGAATTGGTATGAGGGAAGAATACCACGTTTGCTGCTTCCGCAGTGGACCCGGGCAATGAAGCGAAGAAGACGACGTTCCGAAGTATCCGCCGTCAATTGGCTGAGCGTGTTCGCGGAATCAAAAACAACTGGTGGATGAAGCAGGGTGAGTGGATGCAGGGTTTCGCAGATCGTCGACAGCATAAGGATTTCTAAGATTCGCTCAAAGCGATATTCGGCCCATCTATCCAGTCTACCAAAGCACTGGTAGACATGGACACCGGCTGTTCGTGCACTCAGGCAGAGGACATCATGAAAGTCTGGCGCAAACACTTTGGTAGTCTACTAAATCGTCCTGCTACCATTGATTGGGTGACCGTGAACAGCCTGCTGCAACAGGTCGTCAAGCCTTTACTTGCTCTCGCTTCTGATTTAGTGGAATTACCGAGAGCGATTGGCCAACTTGGCAACGGGAAGGCTGCGGGTGAAGATGGATTGCCAGGAGAGATCCTGAAGAATATCATGCCGGCGATGGAACGTGTATTGCTCCAGCTGGTTCACTCCATCTGGGAGCAGGAGGTGATGCCACAGGACTTCAAGGATGTTGTGATAGTACCTTTGTTTAAAGGTAAGGGTAACAAGCAATGCCACGACAGCTATCTGGGCATCAGTCTGCTGAGTTGCGCAAGCAAGGCGCTTGCCAGAATCCTTTTGAACCGGCTGAATACGCATGTCTTAGAGGCCAACATTCCTGAGGAGGAATGCTGATTCCGGGCAATCGGAGTACGATCTACCTGGTGTTTGCTGCTCGACAGCTTCAGCAGAAGAGCCGGGGACGCAACCAGCTTCTGTATGCCCTCTTTGTCGACTTCACCAAGGTCTTCGATTCCGTGAACTGAGAGTTGCTGTGGACGGTACTTGGTAAGGCTGGATGTCCAGGTAAATTTGTCAATCTGATTAGATTGTTGCCTGTGGGCATGAGGGCGATAGTACAATCGTGTGGATCGACCTGTGATGATTTTGACATTGTCACTGACGTGAAGCAAGGTTTTGTCCTGGCTGCATCCCTATTTAGCTTATATTTGACTGCCATGTTAACAGTTGCGTTTCATGACTCTGAGAAGGACGGTGTTAAAGTATTGTACCGGACGGGTGGGCGCCTATTGAATAGTCGACGTTACGGTACCCCAACCAACTTACATACCTCACTGGTGCGCATGCTTCCGTTCACAGATGACAGCGCGCTGTTTGGACATAGCGAGGACGAACTACGGTGACTGGCCACGGTTTTCTCGACCGCAACATCCAAGTTTGGACTGGATATCAACATAGGTAAGACATTTTCTTTTTTCAACGTTTTCCGGGCGCAAGTGCTTCTTATGCACCTTCAGCTCAAATCTGTGTCAACGGAGATGTTGTGGACAGCTGCACGTATCTCTGCTAGTTGGGCAGCGATCCGTCCACCGATCTGTCCGTGGATCGCGAGTTGAGAACTCGTGTGGCAAAGGCTAGTACTGATTTGGGACGTCTTGAAAGACGTGTTAAGAAGAACCACAGCCTGAAGCCGAGCACTACGCTCTTTGTCTACCGCTCAATGGTGTTGTCTATACTGCTGTACGACAGTGAACCGTAGACGTTGCATCTGAGTCACTTCATTTACAATGTCTAAGACGCATCTTGGGTATTCGGTGGTCGGACATGGTTCCGAACACTGAGGTACTGAGGCGAGCGGACATGAACGGGGTGGAAGCCTTGCTGATGTTGAATCAGCTTCGTTGGCTGGGTCACGTATCCCGAAGCAAGTGCTGTATGGACAACTGAGATCAGGTAAGCGAAATCCTGGTGGTCCAAAGCTGAGATACCAGGATGCTGTGCAAGTAAGTCTTTCACGTTGCACAATTGACCTTAGATGTTGGGAAGACTTAGTGTTGAACCGGACTGCTTGGAGGAATACAATTCGGACGGGCGTCCGCGAGTTCAACGAGCAGTTATTGCTTGGCCGATAACGAAAGCGCGCGGTACGCAAAGGAACCATCGGTGCCATAGGTCGTGGTGACATGACTATATGGCGTTGCGATGTATGCGGCCTCGGATGGGCTGGTCGATTGGGATTGATAGGTCACTGACGTATTCATAGTGCATCGTCAGCGATGAGACAGCGAGTACGCTAGGCTCAGGTAGGTCATACCAGCATATCTATTCTACTTCTGTTAACTGTTGCATCGACCAAGACCATGGTCATCTGGCAACTAATCCGTTCCTCTTTTCATAAACTTGGGTGTCTGTGATCTCCTACCTATTCTTTTATTGAACTTTGTTGGTGGGAATCGTCTGTTTGATCTTTTCGTAGTTCAACTTTGAGTTTTTTTTCTCAACTTTATCCCCTCTTGGATGTGATAGCATGCACCCGTATACCGAAATGCTTCTTGTACTACATTTTACATATCTTTCTTCCTAGTACAGATCTAGTTATCGCAGTCTCTTTATCCGTTTATTTTCCGAGAGATAAGGGTTTCCTATTCTTGCCAGCCATTCAATTGGCTGCCCAGCATTGGCCGGCTGAACACGAAGGTCTCACTCACACACCTACTGGTCTTATTCCTTCGGGTTTACACCGGATACGTGGTGTGCGAGTGGATCAGCAAGTGGTGCAGCGCAAGTCACTTGGGGTGATGGTTTGAAGCGCAGGCGTCCTTTAGCTTCAGTCACTGCGAGAGATTCCTCCAACCATATATGCATGTCCTACGATTCTTAGCATGAATATCACAATATGAAATGCCAAAACAGAAAATAACTGTACCGTGTGCCATAAACGTGGCAGCCGTTGGTGTGACCGGGCCGTCACCATAACCGATGTCTGGCAAATTGACGCCCCATTTGTGTTACATTCTCATCATGATCGTGTGCAGTTAAAGATCCATATGGCGCTGCCCGTGGAGACTAAGCGTTCAACGCAGCTTTCCAAACATTTAAGTGCAACTTAATAATGCGCTTCCGTGGAGTCACGATAGACAGTATTGGAAGTGCATCGGATGTGTATCCGTTCATATATATCAACAATGTATTTCTGCGCCTGTTCAGATACCATGTGAACAGGTTGGGTAGTCCATATATCTCGGACTCTGTGAAGTCCGTAATTCCGTGCGGACCTCAGCAGCATTTAGTGGAATCTGCACAATTTCAAATTGCATGTGTATAAGGTTAGGTCATATTGGCATTGTGTTCGACAATGAAAATTCTCCGAAAGCGAACGACCGTTTTCACGGTATTGGTCAGAGAACATTCAGTTGGACGGAATATGAGTGTGAAGAAAAAAGACAAGGTGAAAAGAAAGATAATTTCTAATGAAGTTACCGACGTGTAACCATAAAGCACAGAAAAATAGCAAGGTTAGGTAGACACATTTAGTGACCTGTGGGACTAGACTGGAACAATGGTTAGGAAGTTTGTAGTTTAGGTTATCTGTCAAGCATTTTTGCCAACTGAATAACTGTTTAATACTTCTAACGCGTTGCGCCGCGACCACACAGCGAGGCAGTCTATTCCCCTATGAACACGCCTAGACTCTGTGGCAGTTCTGCGCACAAACTAACCTGCCCATTCCATAACACAATTTCAGAGAATGACCTCATAAAATGTGTGCCTGTGTAGTGAGATTAGATGTGTTAGTGGATGGCTCAATGTGTGGAGTACTTTGTAGGTGTAAATTGGATTTCCCCTGAGGTATCTGTATTTCATTAGGAATTGAACCAATTACACTAGTCTCTCTGGGTAGAGAACAGAGCGTTGGAGAGCGACAGGGACCATGCAATTTGTTGTGTGTCTCAGGCGACTTTTGATCGGTAAACATTTTGAAACATCCGATACATGGATTAAAAAGAGTTTAAAACAGTTTAGAGGAAGTAAAATCTTAGGGTGCTTGTTAACTGCAGTCAGTCACAACACATTTGAAGAAACATATTGTGCGTTGTGCTGACAACGAGTAATCAGTAATTCTCCGATCAAGTCACAACGGGGAGGATGTTTTCAAGTGATAACCGTTGGGACTGGCAGATTCATAGATCAACTGGAATGACTGCGTGAACCTCAGGTTGGAATCTGGCTGCACCCGTTTGCTGTCATCATGCATGTCTACGGTAAGTGCTCTAATGTTTTTGTTTTTATAATGTTTGGTGTTCAAGCTGGTGTGCTCTGTTGCTCTCAAGGTTCATGTTGACTGGGACTTCAACGCCTCCCTGTACAAAAAAAAACACTGAAAACAAGCTTGTGCACTACGGTCTTCTTCTCATGACTAAATCGAGCATATTCGCGGTACTTAGACAAACCAAGGACTCCACGGTGTTGAAAGAACTTAATGAGCATATCGAGTTCAGTACACAAATGGCGGGAGCAAACGCTGCTGTTGAGTTCCTGGAATAACGCATGGAACGGTTAGAATTTCCGAAACAATACTGGAGAATCCTCAGACGAAATTGCATAAACATGTTAATGTTCACTTTACTAAAGTGACTAGCTTTGAATGAGAAGAACGCTTGGACGCGCCGGACATGCGACTTGGACTAAAAGCAGACTACTTCCGCGAAAATATTAACAGAGTTGACACCGAATAAGGCAAACGTGTTTGAAGGTCACGTTCAGTAGATCGTGGCCAAAAGACGAGAAAAGAAGTTAGCAAGACTGAGAAATTAACCCAATTCCACCAAACACAGGGCCGAATTTCCAAGAAATCCGGAGCGATACGTGCATAGTTTTTCTCTCTCGTGTTGGATAAATTTGCCCTTGAAGTATTATTATTGGTACCAAACGTTTACTGTCCTAAAAGTAAACTTAGGCAACTAGATTTAAAAAGTCAATTTAAAAACCTTCATGACCAACTGATCGATCTGAAACCGACGTCAGATCTTAATGTCGGGATGCTGAAATCAACCTTAGTTCAGTCAAGTTATCAATACCTGACGTAGAACTTCATAGGCAAAAACCTACTCACTCGACAGCATCTAGCCTCACTGGAGGTCCTAAGACGAAATGAGGATACAACAATATCTAGACCTGACGAAGTTGCCGGAATGGTCATTCTAGATAAAGATTAGTACTTATCTAAAACGTATACTCTGCTGGCAGATACAACCACATTTGTTTGTACAAAAACTGGAAAGTACAGAACAGTAGCCATTGAAAAGGCATTAACAAAGACACTGAGATTTATGAAACAACAAGGACTGATTGATTCAACCACATTCGAAAGAATCAGGCCAGTAGGCAGTGTAATCCCCTGGCTTTATGGGCTACCTAAGGTGCATAAAAACGGAGTGCCGCTACGGCCGATTTTGGATATGTGTAATTCACCGTATCATGCAACGGAAAAATGGCTAGCCGAGTTGTTAGAACCATTTAGGAGGAAACTAGCGATTCATGGTCTTAGAGACTCTTTTGAATTTGTCGAAACAGTAAGACAACTGAACACAAAGGCAATGCGTTTATTCTCGCTTGATGTTAAGTCTCTTCACAAATATTGCCGCTATGTGAGACAATTGTGTTTCTCGGTCGACATATCGGAATCAGTGACATAAAGGCGGGGATACCAGTAGATGGGCTAAAGTAGCTTTTAAATCGCTACACTGGTAACGTTCAGTTCAGTTTCTCCGGTATGTTATATCGCGAAAAGAATGAAGTAGCCATGGGGTTCATTATTAGGCCATTTATTAACGCATATTTTTATGGCATAGCTTAAGAGTAGTTCACTAGCAGATCACATAAGGTCATTAGCTCCTTACTAACGTTATGTAAACGACACTATCCGCACGGTGGACGAATCTCATTGTCTCAATTAAACTCTAGTGCACTTCAACTGTGCCCACAAAAATATCCACCTCACCCTGAAACTCGAATCACCAGTAGATATAGCGTTTTTAGACGTGTTCATTTCACACCGTGAAGACGGCACAATACAACGTAAAGTATACCGTAAAGAAAACTGGTCAGGACAATATACTAACTTCAATAGTTTTGTACCTTCGAGGCAAACAAAGAATTCAATCTGACACTTACTGAATAGACCAGTAAAAATTTGCTGAGATGACACCGTAGAAGAAGAAAAC
>LUCH01002206.1:17134-41489 GCA_013368495.1 Paragonimus heterotremus | reverse complement strand
AAAAATAATGATAGATACTGATGTAGATGTAGGCTGGAAGCACGGACTAAATACGAAGAAAAAATAATAGGAAGGACATTCAATTTATGTAAAATGTTACCATAGTAACGATGGGTTCACCACAATTTGTTTCTTAAAGCATGAAGATTGTTTCGTGCGGTTTATAACAAGCACTTCGGAGAAGGCTAAACCATGTTTGTTTATATTTTGGCAGATGAAACTGAATGATTTAACGGGGTCTATTCAATGGCCAAACCCCTGCAAGTGACTTTCAATTGTACTTTACTCAGTTCCACTTCCGGAGCTTAGAAGCCATTTGAAGAGATGCTCTGAGATTCCAGTTTGCAGTGCCTTTACTTGGCGGTCAACGTTTTGCAAAACGTAGGTGCTCGCAAATTCATAAATAATGTTCGTTTCGGCGATTGTGTATATCAAACTCCACTCTGGCGGTTGATGAAATGTGAATTGTTCGGTGCAAAACACAATGAACTTATCAGACGGATAAGTGCGATTTTGTGATGCTTTCAGCTTTCGTTCGACAGTGAGTACTACATTGTCCCCCTTGAAGGGTAGCGTTATGAATACGTTTACGCGGCTGGTCGGGAGTCGAACGGCTTCGAATGCTTGCAGATAAGATACAGGTTCGATATACATTTCGAATAAGAATCTGTTGAATAGAATCAAACTAATAGGAAATATTGAATATCTAGGCAAATTTTACGAATTTGGTAGCATAGTATACACACGAACCCGCGTTTTTGTGGGATAGGTGCAAAGCTTCTAAAGTGCGCTAACTTGCCAGTCCATGCAGTATTTCGGGAAACGCTTCTGAAAAGAGATCCTTCATCACGTGCAGTCAGTCTGACATCCAAAAGAGAGATTACTGATTTTCCTCTTCGGTTACAGCGGTGAATTTGATGATCGGGTACAGCCAGTTGAGATACATGTACACTGCTTTGATTTGGTTACGAGATTTGCATACTACGAATATGTCACCAATGTACCTTTCCAGCAGATGTGCCGAACTGAGTGCCTTGTGCTTGTGTTCTCAAATAAAGTCATGGGAATATCGGCTAACACAAGTTTAACTGGACTACCCGTAAACACGTCATTTATATGACGATAAAAGTTGATCAAAAGTGGCAACTGGCTTGCCAGTGGACGTTAACCGGTCACAAAAACGGTCGCAATAACGACGGCTATTAATTAATAAGTCCCTGTAAAAGAGCAGTAGAATCCAATGAAAAAATGCTAAAAACGTCTGTTTGTTTCCAGGAAAGCTGTTAGTAGTACACTTCAACTGGGAACGACTGAATTTGTCCGTCGATTAATACTATAGCCGCAATCACGCAATACTTGTAGGATAGAAATATGAGCGCCTGTGTTGACTGACCTTGATAAAGTTTCAAATTCAGTCCGAAACTATCATGCGATACGTGAATAAACACACCGAATGACGTCTTGCGCTTGAGCTGACGCGTGTTGGAGACAACATCACTGAGTGAGTACTAACTCATTTTCGATTAAGTTTTTCTGTTTATCTAAAACTCAGTGGAGTTTATAGGTCAGTGCTTATGCTCATAGCGCTCACAGTACCTGTGTAGTCAGTAATTTCGGAAATAAATAAGCTAGTTTTTTTGTTAACGACCATTAGAGCGTGCTTATCGCTCCTGGTGACTTCACTCTCAGAACTATCACGCGAATTCTCAAGTGGTTGGAGGAAGTTTTGGTAACAACAGGGCTTTCCACTAACTTAGTTCCATGATGGTGAGGCAGATATGCACAGAAATATTGGCAAAACCACAAAGCGAGTAATTCAATTCTTCTTTAAACAACGACTGGTGGTTGAAAGTCCGGCATGTCTACAGCGCACTGCCAATTCTAAAAAATGAGTGATCACTGCCAGCCTACCAATTACAAACCAAACGTCACATTATCTTTGATCTACCGATTGTGAGGAACATGTCTAGCAACCTCCTGAGAGGTACAATATATACCCCTTACTATGATTCGAAAAACGATATAACTTCTCAACTTGTTTTAGGTCACGAAACAATGGAGAACCTACTGGTAAAGTTATACCAGGAGATTGCACCTTTCTGAATCACCCCTATGTCTAAAAATGACAAGCGTACAAGTCTCAATAGAAAAGTTTACCAGTATGGCATCGACGCCACCTTATTTCTATCGTTTACATGTTATATGAAAGACCGATATTTTATTGGACGTTTTAATAGCGCATTCTTCGAATCGCACTTTCAAACAAACGGTGCACCTCAGAGTTCTACTACACACCCACAATTGTTATGATCATTCACCCATGAACTGCCACTGTCGATAATTTCCATGGAAATTTGTACGAAAATATGGCAAATAAAAATGGTCATAGTAAATGAAAACACCCAAAAGCTTGTGTTGTTGACTCACAAAACATTGGTCTCAATTTGAAATTTGAAGTAATACATTTAGGAAAAGTATCATACAACGAAAACACTAGAAGACAAAAAACAAACTGCCGTCATTTGCGCGCGACACTCAGGAGAGATATACATCTGTTTCCTAGTTGCGTTTTCACAAAGAACAAAGCATACAAAATTAGGACATTTCAAATACGGGACCTTTTTATTACGTAAACCTCACTTATACTCACTCCCATTGAGCTAAACATTCAAGCTTATGGATCATTAAGGAAGCTAATCTGGCCTACAGAGTGAAATGTAGGGGAGCGTAACTTGTTTCATCGCTTCGTTAGTCTTGTTTCATCGGCAGATACAATCTCTAAAGTGCAGTCTTACGCTCTGCACGAATAGTGGTGGAGTCATTTCGAGATATATAGTATTCACTAATCGTTCCTTCTACATCGATTCATCACAAATGCTCCAGGATAAAACATGACAGATTGACTGAAATTTATGAACAGGCTCCTTGTTCTCCAACAATCGGTTATATTTCCCATTTAATTCGGTGAGATAATTTCTTGAGGGTACCGCCATCTCCTCTAAAACTAGTTAAGGCTACCAGGTGTGATTCTTGTTGACTACGGTCATTCCAAAGTAATATCTGGATAGCATTCCGTCACTCTTTCTGGGGGCAGGTAAAATGTAATAGCAAAAATAGTTATCACTATCATTTCACCACATTGACCACCTTTTGGTTGTGATACGTTTCTTTGCAAAGCGAACGCAGATGGAATACACAGAGAAGTGTTAGATTCATGAGGTCTGGCAAACCAAATTCCACTGACAATCAATGATAATGGAATAATGACTTTTATGCAGCTTATGAAATAGTTGTTAAGCCCACGTTGGTCCCCGTGATTAGGTGCATCCCGTTTGCTCTTCCGTGGTCTGGTTTCAGTTGTGGGCACATATCAGCTCCACAAGTGACTAACTTCTGCTGAGCACAATGAAAGAAGCACCTTGGTCAAACCGATAAAATGATTTGAACAGACCTCCTGTTGGACATAACAGTGGTTACTTATTCCCTCACTGTGGCGGATGATTGACAAAGGAGGACTTGTTAAGATGTGCTCGTACATGGTGTTGGCAAAATTGACAACATAATAAAAAATTCATGATTGCATGAAAAGCGTCTCTTCCTAAGAATGAAGAAGTAAACATAGACTAAAAATGCAGTGAGAAACTATTTATGTGACGATATATATCTTAGCAACAGTAGCTGACACAGTCATATCTGTAATTTAAACTTAGCACGGTCTAACCAAAACAAACGTTTGACTTATTGACTGCTACTTTAAAACTATTCTCCTGACCCCAAACTACAACAGTTATGTGCTTATCACATAAATGAATGCCTTGTAATACCGTGATATTAATAAGATTTTACCGTCATATATCGCTCGGCTGGAAATCCGCTCTTTCGTATCATTACGAGCTTGCTGTGTTGTGTCAAAATTTGATCGATTGATAGATTTCCGTTCCAAATGAAGAAGAGTTTGAGGTGCAATAATAGGCGTTAAAAATAATTGTTCTTTGACACAACACTTGAACTATAAAGTTTTATATAAAGGGAATCAAATTTTGTTCTGTCGAAATAAGCAAAAGCATATAAATTCAAAATGATCATGTTTTTGTCTAACAGCAAACTGTATGATCCGCTAACCGATAAATGAGTGTACTCCAACACGCTCGTCAGTATTTTTGGACCGAAGTTGAGGGACTGTCCGATAGATCTGACTGACATGGAATGACATGACTGACATTTCAAACTTCAGTTTACCGCCCAGGTAAAATACTTCACCTGCCCGAAACTAGCTCATATAATGAGACAAGGTGAAAACGCTAACTGTGCAAAGAGTGGTTCAATAAAAAAACTGTAGTATTTCGTAGGTGTACTCTGATGAAAAAGGCGGCACAGTGCAACCGTTGAACAACTCTAGAATGAGGTGGTGAAGGCTTTGACTTGTTATCTGATACATAATATTTAGACTCTGGATCGATTTAGCAGTTGTAAGCCGAATATATGACGGTAGACTAAGCGACATTGCATACTAATGCAAGATTTTATGGCGACTGAGGATGAAACGTTTTATGCGCGTTTTGTGTTAGCAGTCGAGTTGATACTGTCCAGCTGCTTCAAAATAACTTTCATGATAACTTATATGAGCAAGTTTTTCAACTGATAGGCCACGGCGTTGTCTGCCAGAATCGATGAAAACGTTCTTAGTCTGGCCATTATCCGATACTATGGTGAGGTTAACTGCAACACGTATTATCTGTCAGATATTTAGAAAAGCTGAAACGGTCGTTCAAACAATTGTGAACGGAAGTTCAATCTTATTCCACGTTAGGAGGATTTCTTGAAAAATCCACTTCATCATGAAATTGCCCAAACGCTTCGATTAAGTGCAGTTCCCCCATCTGTCTACTCTTGAGGCAGAACTGCGGTACAACGAGCATTTTTATATCAGCCATGATAAATATTTTCGTAGCGCATTCCCGGTTAAACCACCTACCAGAGATGAATACTTCATTTTCATTGGTCAGTACAATGAAGACAAATACGCATGGATTTGGCGTCATGTTGAAAGACTGATCTGCTGAGCGGTATAACAGTTTCACTCAAAAGTAAACGCCACCAAGCTCAACTTCCACATTAGGGAGGACAGTACAAATATGTTTGTACGGATCCGTAATAAACGCAGAATGGTTGTCAGTCATTTTTCCTTCCAATCAGCTTGGTAGTGATAAAATTTCTAACTTGTTTTCATAGCAGCGGATGACATTGTAAAGTGGGTCGGGAATAACCAACAGAAAGAATTTGGTGATATTTGTGCCTTCAATTTTGGTTGTCAAGTTAAGGTGGACTGGCTCTTTTAAAGTTACTTCCCAAGCCACACCCAAGAATAGGTGACACCACGATCAAAGCTTCTGGATGACAACAAACAACACACCAGCTGCGGTCATCTCCGAAATACCTCGACTAGAAGCCTAAACATATGTTAAACAGGTCATTCCCAAGAGGTAGTTTGTGCACAAGCGACAATCAGTAGATTGTATCCGGTTAAAAAGTGATTTAATATAGTTGATGTTGTGTTGTGTAATGTTGACCTGTCATGTTATTAGCTCACAACGCGATTATTTCCCCCAAACCAGTCTGAGTTGACCCCATTTCTACACAATAATCACCTAATTTTATTTAGACCTCTTAAGAGTGAGAATCTTAACAAAATGAAAGTCAGACCAACAGTCGTAGCATCAAACAATCCTAGAAATCATACTTACCGTTTTTTCAGGATAATACAACATCTCCCTTAGCAACCGTTGCTACGATGTTTATAACAATCCATCTACCTCATGACTTATCCGTCTGACAGACATGTGATACGCTCCGAATTTATGGACTAACGACTCACGATTTTATTCGAACTATCTTTACTCAAACTCAAATAAGACCATCCTTCGTAAACCATGGAACAGAGTTCAACTGAAAAATGTTCTAACAAACGGTTTCCGAGGCTTTTAGTGCATGAAAATGGGATGATTTCTACCTACATTTATCATAAACATAAGTGGCATATTTTGTCATCAACAAGGTTATATTTACAAAATACCAAGGAACAACCAATAGACCATGTGGTGATTGACTGTATGGTTAACAATGGCAGCATGTATTCTCCTCTTGGCTGTCAATAATCTAATACCAGTCGTGGATTCCCTCCCACCGGGAAGTTAAGTTATTTGATATTCTATAAAGTGGTAATTATTATCTTGCAAGAAATAGTGGAGTTTTGTTCGGTTCAATATAAAACCTAAAAAACTTAACAATTCGGCGTTTCTATGTGTTGAATAAACGGTGTCATCTCTATATTGTACAATGTTTGTATATTAAGCAATTAAGATAACTACCATGAATGTCTGTTCGGTGTAATCCATGTAAGCAGTGGAATGATGTAGACGTTTACATAGCTACTGGATGTCCAAGTCCGTGCTAAACGATATTAAAAGATCACAATGAAAGGAAGACATATATAGTACCTTTCGTTTCAGAAATGAAACAGGCTATTCAACTAGTAAACCGGTTAAGGTTAGGTAACATTATGATACGGAAATAAAACCACAACTTAAACATTGACAGTTCAACATGTAACAGCTACACTTCAACAACCACTAGTCTGATAACTCAGGGGTGACCCAGAAATTCACGTTGCCATGAATAACCTCACTAGTCTGTTCAACATATCTTTGTTTGATGGCATTTGCTGATAACGCTATCAAGTCAGATTTGCCTGGGATTTTATTGACTTGCCACACCCCAACACTCAAAGTATGTAGTATGTACTTTAAGCGAGTGAAATGGATTCAAGGAAGATTACTTGGTCTAAAAGCGAAACTGCGTCAAACGCTGTTACTGCTGCTATGCTACTTGATCGGATATGTCGAAAATGCATGAAGAATGTACTTACTTTGAGTCAGTATTCTAAGTAAAAACTTGGTTGCAGTGTTGAAAGAATGCTGATGGTCTCACGCTTTACCCGTTCAATCAGTTACACTTCTTCAGCATAGAGAGTTACGTGAAACGTTGAGAACACCCAGGTTAGCGGTCAGATATTTCATAATTTGAACAGCAGTTAGATGGTAAAATTATATCCACTTAAACGATCGTCCCGGTGTCGCGAACAGCCGTAGTTAGAACTTCACCTCTTGAAAAATGCATAACGCAACGATTGACAAATGTGAAATCATTTGGAATTAAATGAGTTACGCAGATATCGTTACACTGTGGCACAGTGACGTTAACGTCAGCACCTGTTTGGAACTCCACTCTTTCACAAATGGGGTTCACCAGTAGTTGCACTTCCTTGCTGTCGGCGTAAAGTGGCACCGAAGACTTCCTAAACCGTGAGGTCTCAGAGTGTATAATTTAGAAGACATATGTGGCCCACGATGAAACCCTGAAGCATACCACTAACCATGGAATGCCACCTTAATAACACAATCAATCCTTATACCAAGCCAGTGCCTCCGTTATAACTAGTGGTTATTTAGTGCATGGAGTTTTCCACATCAGTCCGCCGAAAATTCAAGCAAACCTTCATAGACGGATGCATCGAAAACATCTATCTGTCACTGTTTCTCATTCTCCCATGATTGCAAACAGGATAATTGTGCATAAGGTTATATCGAACTTCATGTCGTTAATCAGATAACAAGTTAGGATCCACACTGTATGCTTGCAAATGATTGTCAGTTAGGGATTACAGCAGTTCCGGGACAGCAAACCATAGGGCAGTTGAAAGGTTCGTTGTGGCTATTGCGTTGAAGTCGGAAGTGTAGGTTGTCTATCAGGGCCCTGAAAGCTGTTATGACACTGAACAGGACCAAAAATAGCCAAGCAGTCTCCTCAGCTTGTGAACGCATATTTCTAGCAATACTGGTGACACGGCGTAGCTTCGTAGCTCTGCTGGTAGAGCATTTTCCGAGTTTTGGCCTGTCGTTTCTGTTGTTGGTTTGAATCCAGTCGAAGTCCAGATGTCACGCAAGTAGCTTCCTTCCAAACTATCAAATCTGCTGAGCTGCTGGGGATTGGTTCAACGTCATGGCGCGTTTTACCACGACTCTTTCCACCTCTGCTAATACGATATGCAGTGACCATTTTACCCTCAACCTTGTCCGTCATAATAGTTTCAATAGCGATGGTCATGTTGGTAAGGATTGGTTGTTTCCACTGATTCGTTCGAGCTAACTGCAAGCATATCTAAATTTGACAGTTCCTACTGGTTTAATCGAGGGTTTACCGCTACCATCCATTTCATCATAATTACTTGGCACTAACATCTTTTGAGAAGAAAATACAGCAACTCACTATTGAAATTAATTGGAAGCTGAACAATCACTTTTCAGATTCAACACCTTGCACTTCCTGCTTGTGTACTTCCGTTCTCCGCGGCATTTGAAAATTACTGGCCAACGACTGTATGTCAGTAAGCAAAAATACACCAATCCAAAAGTATCGTAAGACATATTACATGTAACTCGTCTCGTACCCACAGGATGCATAGACGTTTTCAAATAGACTCACTGAAATGCACCAAAGTAACTCCTTCTTGAAAAAAGTGCAATCTTGATAATCTTAGTTGTTCATCAGGGGTTTCGTTATGACTATCACGGAAGAATTCGCATTGAACTTGCACCAAGACGACTTCATGTTCTGGATGAGCACTGAATTTAACTTAATCTTAACTTACGAACTGTCGTTTCAATGCAGTGTAGAGTAAGGACCCTAGAATAAAGATTGTGGTTTATTTGAGCAATCAAATTCAATAATGTCGTTACTTCTCAGTTCCGGCTGAGTGAGGCGATTGAAGAAAACGTCCTAGTAAGTATAACTACCATCCAAGTTGATTTAATCTGCACAACTTTCACAAACACGCGTTGGATCGTAAATTGCCATCGGTATGCCACATAGTTCTTGACAATTTATCTTTTGTAATTTGTCAAATCATTGAATAGTAAACACAGTGAGTTAAAGAATTCTGTGCAATACCGGTGTGAATTTCAACGAATTGTTGTTCATTTTTCTTCTGTAGTGTTCTATCTTTCCTTTAATCACATGTAACACTCTTGCTGGCATTTGGCATTGATGTTACATCTATGCAATATATTGATTCGACTTTTGATGCTAGCATAAAATCAGAGGTATACATTTTCCAAATCATATCGATCCAATCCACTATATGCTGCTTTATTACTAACATAGTTCATTGTAGCAATTTCGGGCGATGCGGATATTTTCACGTCATCATCGAGTATGTTCTGATTTCTTTTTCTAATTTCTCGTTGTTATCTGGTTCAATTCATCTAAGTTGTGCAACTGCTCACACAAACCAGCAGTTGACACTGAGCAAGAAACGTTTCAGTTCACTTTCACTCTGACCCCTTTGTCTACCAAAACTACTGTAGCATGTGGTCAACAAACATGCCAGCATTAGAGTAAACAGAGAATTCCACCCTGGAAATAACCACCCTTGATGATCTATTTGGTCAATTTGAAAATGTTATCAGAGAGGTTTGTTTGCACGTATTTGGCGTGCTGTAGGAGTAACACCTGTAAGGAATGGCGACGTTATTATCGGAGTCTGTTAGAAAGCTTATCACCGAAGAGTAAATCAGTCAATCAGACATTGGTACTATTCTCGGCCATTAGTGGCTGAAATAATTATCGAGGTTTGGTTGAAATAGGGTTGTCCTGCTGGACATTACTCGTTAACTGGAGGAAGTAAGTTAAGTGGAAGTGATAATGATCACCTCAACAGTCCACAGACGCAGAAAACTGAATACCACTAGTTTAGTGGCTTGAGTATTTATGGTTTAGATATTCGGTTAGTTTCAGATCGCGCATACCAAATCTCTCCAAACCACACGTTGTATAAGTACGGAAGAAGGAGCAGTCTACTGGCGAATGGATACCTGGAAAATGTTCTTAGCCGCCGCTAGAATCAAAGGTTCATTGTGATCGAACTTCCTACAATCCTCAAAAATAACACTTCCGTTAACTTTTACAGAAGAGAACCACCTTGTCGACAATAAATGTTCTTATGTGTTATGTCCAGAAAGCACACGACGCGATAGTGTTTGCCACACTATAGCTTCAATGTATCTTCCGGTGGTTTCAGTCTGGACACATCAGAGCTACTGGCCTTGAAACATTAAACCAGTTCAATTAAAGTTACAAGGAGGTAGAACAAGAAAGATACGCGTTTCATACTCTCTAAACAGGGTCGCGCGGTAAACGAATCCTCACCAAAAGGAAAAATGGATTAATAAGCCCGCTATGTAATATTCCAATATTGGTTCAGCCTATGTAGAGACCACAAAGTATCTTATTCAGTCAACCACTGATAGTCCAAAGAGAACTCGAATGGACATCAATACATTACAATATCTCTTTGTGAATGATTCAGAATGATGGTCATTTGCGTTGATACTAACGTCCATGCTCTAGAGTGAATTCACAGCAAGTTCACTGATTGTTCGACTATCGTCTAAACCCAGCTTGAAATTGCGCAACCTAACCACGTTTGCTTCCCTTCCCAATAGGTGGCACCGTGGGACTCGGTTGATGACAGTGAAAAGTTGAATTGCATCAATGAAGGGGTGAGTCATGTCAACGGAATGAGCACAGCATGAGTTGTTGGTCTGATTACCAGCCATGTCAAGTGTTCTCCTATCATGCCCTTTGATTTTTATCAGACATTTGTAGAACATTGAACTATCAAGTAAGCTGGAATATTTTCGGCGCACACCGCGATTTTGTCTCTCCATTAAGGAGGAGTAGTCACAGGAACCCTGAAGTGTGTGTACAAATTTCTAGCTAATAATTTCTGTCAACAGTCATTTAAAAACCAGCTTTTCTGATTGAACATCGTTGTACATGAGGCTTATAAACGCAAATTTCCTTAACTTTCGGGTGTCACTTTCATCGGAGTAGATATCTCAGGTATATTGTGAGTTTTCCACTGTGCTCGAAATTATATCTCAATAGTTCCTCATAAGTGTAGATTTTTGTTTCTTGCGTCCAGTGGATGTTTACCACTGTTCAGATGTATGAGGAAGTTAACAGTTAATCTAACCATACTGGTGTCCACGATATTCTCATACCTATGAATATTCAGAGATACCTGATTAAGCCAGGCGCTCAAATTGGATGTTTGATTTAAATCAAAACTGTACCCTGAATTCGTGTCAAACTTTGTGCGAGACAACAGTTATCCTCACAAACATAAAATAAGTAAGCCTCACTCTGACAACTAACGAGTCACACTAACAACAGCAAGCGGGCTCGGTAAGTACTGACAACAATAAACTTTTCCTATCCCGGTATCTTACTTACAAAAGAGTTGAATGATATCACTAGTCTGTTATTTTAAATGAATTACTCAAGCTTTTGACCATTTGTCTTTCGAACTATCACCCTCTAACCTGGAACACAAGTTACCCAAAGGTTTTGGTTTTCATGACAATGTCTCGTAGACGGACGAAGTTGCCGAAGACGAGTGAATTCTAACTAAGCCGCACGAACACACGACACTTCCAGATGACTTCAGACATTACTCAAGGGAGTGAAACGAAAAGCACTGCTGATGACGCCCCAAGAGGGCTGCATTTTGCACCTTCCTATAAAAGCAAACAACTCGTTTTACTAGACAACTTAGGGAATCAAAGCAACAGAAACAAACGCACCAAGCATGAGGGTTGATTAAACTGATTTCAACGACAGATGGCCATAATGAGCGAGTTTGTACTGTTTAGTGTATTGTATGACGTTTTTCCTTTACCCAGTCGACGTGGCACACGTCATCGGTAAGCTAACAGACAGATGCAGGGGTTCTATTTACGTACTTACTTTTTATATTACAACGATACAAAACTTTATTCCTCATGTTTCAAGTGCATAAGGCAGACGACAAACTTACTGAATGCGTACTCTGAGTGTCAGTGGTTCATGTGACATGTATCGGGTTGCCGATAACTGGTTACAACGCGTTCCAGACAACCCCACATGTACCGTGCATTGCGTACGTTCTGCCTACTTGTGTGTACTTGAGTAGTTGAAATATGAGATTGTTGACACACAATTCTAGTACACGTTATGGAACCACAATTCCACTCGAAAAACAACCAAAGGAGAATCGTTAGTTAATGCTCTGAAACTATTTACCATCAGACATTTACTTGGTGGTCTAATGCGTTGTTTAACTGACAGAGCGAGCCTGACTCATTGCAAATTACTGAAGCAAAATCAGCGTCGTGTCAATAATTGTGCGGAAAACAGAAACAGTCATGCATATGTCAGGGTCATGTTCCTTGAGGACAAAACACGAAACCTTCCAGCGTCGTAGTGGTACAATGGGACTGTCTTGGTCGTAAGCCTCAAAAACGTTCCCCTTAGATAATTAAGCAAGTGCATCAGGATACCTACCGAAAGTAATACGGCATTCTAAAACTACCGCATGTTTCCTTCGGGGACGAAAGTCAAAAGAAGATAACATGGTATGTATTTTCATGCACCACTGGTCAGAGGATTTAGTCAGGGTTAGTTGAAACATCCACAAGATTCATAAGACCTTGTTAGAATGCTGCTGGCTAGCAACTTAGAATAAATGGCACCACTGTGTTGTTCTGCGCCAAGTTCGTTCTTTCAAGACTAGCAACCGCTGTATACGATCGGTCTATAATTTAAATCAGTGGCATTTCATAATACTGAGGCTAGGCTATCTAAACCTTAAGCAGTGGTTGTAAGTAAGCCACAACATGAACATGAATATAACCATAAACATACACATAAACTCTTACGTGCAATTACTCCATATCCAGGGATAGCTGACAATTCGCACCAGCTTTCTAGTAGCATCCGGTATCATGCAGACCAGTCTCAGAAACCGGGCCCATTGTTCCACAGTTGAAGGGTTACTGATGAGTAGTCAGGAATTTGGTTAATTTCAAGTTGAAAATCACCAACAGTTGATCGCAGCTGTCGCACTCCCATAGACTCTCCAATCGGCCCCTTTCGAAAAGAAGCATTAGACTCCAGTTTTGCCCTCATTAGAACTCGTCAGTAGTGCATATCATCGCGGGCTTGCTTGTATCGATTGGTCCTGACGGGCTGACAGTTACCAGTGATTTACGAATGCCGTCAGCTGCCAAAAGATTTCGTATGCTGAAGGAGTCAGTTGGATATTGTAAATCATGCCGATAGAGCCACAATGAATGTAGCAATGAACATATTCATCTAGGAGAGCATAATTTGAGATTTCCTCCCTTGGTATTCATTAACAAACGCCAACCCATAATTTGAGTTTATTTTAAGAGATCCCTAATTCAAATTGTCGGAAGTATGTTAGTAAGATTAGATATATCCAGTGGGTTTAATACCACGTATTCACAGCAAAGGTCTGTTCTGTGTACTTTACCTCGCCTGTAAGTCATTCTGTAATCAGCACACATTTCTTTTGAAAGGTTACTGTGTTGTCGCTGATTTTTGGCAGGTATCATATGAAAGTCAGCCTGCCAAAATCATCACGTTGCGGACATCCTGGTCTTGACGTTAAGAACCTACGTAGTTTTTCTGGGAATAAACTGTTCTTGGCGGTTTGGTTTTTGAGGCAAGCAAAAGTTGGGCAGTTGCATAGAATGCATGAGCTAATAACGTCATTTCATGTACGTATCGAACTAAGGAAACGAATCCCACCCGATTCGCGAGCAGTTGTACATCTGTGTAATTCACTGGTGTGTTGGACAGCCTACAAGGCGAACACTTAGTTTTCTCAATTTTTTCCAAGTCACAGTCGTATGAATGTGGCACGCCTTACATTTCTCGAGAGTACGATAAACGGGGATCAAGCTTATACTTAGTAATCGGGAGAGAATGATTTGGTCTTTGTTGATTGCGTGTTAAATTGTAGGAGTCAGAAGACCAAACAAAATATAGTACTGTCGATGCCAGTCTGAGTGGGAATAATGTGACTTACGCAGTGTGCACATTGCATTCTGTCAGGACTGTTTTGTTGCAGATCAGTGTTTAGTTTTCACTGAATAGCATATTGTAAATATAATGATTTAGGTTTTCTTTATATTTGCAAACACCCCTGTGAAGCACTCCTGGTGGTTGACAAAGATTCTAGGAAGTTAACTTATGAAAATTTATGCAGACCACACTGCTATTTTAATATTTCTTTTAATGCGTTTTGAATATTCAAACGAAAGCAACAAGCAAAACTATGAGCTGTTAGCTACAACTCCTATTACTCTCGATTCCTCAATGAATTTTGTTATGATTGAATTTACTGCATTTGATGATCATCAGTTTTTCTCACTTTGCTTCTCATGTACAAACAGTTACTGAGGCGTGGCTGGTTAACTGCCTGTTTGTTTGCTTGTTCGATTGTTTCTGTCAACATGACTCCCCCGTTTTGTTTTGTATAAACGAGATTCTAATTTAGAGTTTTAACAAGCTAAAGCATTTTCTCTCGTAGTAAAAGCCCACATCATAAACAAACGCCTGCAGCTCTGTTACGAACAAATTATCCAGAATGAAACGAAATTACTGTTTACTCACACATCCTCAATGGTTCAATGTTTGATTGAGTTTATCCTAAAACTGAACCTCTCACCTGCATTCTGGCAAGTTAAAAGCTTTTTGTTCAATTCTCATGGGGAAATGGTTTGCCCCAATTGGTCACCCGCACCGATTATTTTAACACAACAGAATATCAAGATTTTCAATCGCTACCACTATTGCTGAAAGAAAACTTTCATCAAAAATTTGAAACACAAACAGTTAGATGTGTTTATAATGTATAATTTTGCCTAGTGAATCATCATAAATGAGATATCTTTTAGTCTGTATTTACCTCTCAATCCATTCAGTGCACACTGATCATGGAAAACAGTTTTAAGAATATTTTTCTATCCCAAAGGCTTGTTAGCTGAGGCCGATCCACAGGGATGACGGATTAGTTCAAACAGTGAACACAGCTACATCTGCTTACTAGTGGCCGGTGTTGAATGAATCGATGAATTTCCTATTAAAACATCATTTCCATTTGGTCGGATCGGTATACGATGTCGATTGGTGAGCTCGTAAGAAAACCCATCACTCACACTGTCCGACGTATTAAAGTCACACATTCAGCCGCAATATTTCTGGTCGTTTTGCAGATGGCTTGAATCCCCCGAAAGAGGAAACATCAAATTATTTGATAACACGGATTAAGAACACTCCGTAAGCTTGCTGTTAGTCAACGATATTGCTTTTGAAATCAGCTCTTTCATTGTTCACAATACAAGTCATTCCGTTTTACATGCCGTAAAAGGTCATTTGCGAGAGGAACACCTACTGAGTGCGAACGGTCGACCTTGTGATTGGCAGTGTGGTTGTATCACTAGGTACCCCGGTCTCCATTTGAGTTACTGGCAAGTACGAATGATCGTTACGAGCCATCATCTAGAGAGTGTAATGTGACCCCTCACTCAAATGGCTCTGAAAGTTTCCTCTCTCACTCCCGGAAAATTCACGAAACCCCACCGGATGACTAGTGCGTTTAAGTACCATTCTATAATTATGTATATATGTAAATGTATATTTATAGTTTATTATAGAAAAGACGAGGAGTGAATCGAACATCGGCTATGAGCGTATTCTGGGAGCACGTCTTTACACCGTGAAATTCCAACGAAGAAATACATATTTTAAGCACGCTTGCTAGAATCGTTTCCGACTGAATGAAAATTACTGGCGATGAATCCAGAGCTCTGACATAGGCACAAATGTAAAAACTTTCCTTCTGCATCTATCCTAATGTGTATCCAGTCAGTGAGCCAAAACGAAATAATACAGTGTATTACAATGACTGTATGGTGTGGTGATATGAGATTTTTACGTTGCTTAGCTAGAGATAACTAGCTCTTGTTCAACACAATTAAGTGTTAGCCAGTGAAGTCCCACCATTTAGACTGCGCTCAGAAGTATATTGGAAACTAGAAAATAAGAGCCACCAATACATGATTGGAACTTGGGAACTGTAGTGAGATTGGACTAGAGTGATTTTCTGATTGAAATAAGGCCAGTCGCTCAGAGCTTGCACATCAACTGCTCGAAGAGAAGTTGTGGTGGATCAGTGCCAAGCATAAGAAAACAGCACCCAAGTGCTGCATCCGATTTGTTCTTAAGAAGTAGTGATTAGAACAAGTCACTCGAATGCCCCTCATATTTAAACGACCGAAGTGTCTAAGTCAAGTCGTGGAAAGTGACAACGTACGCTTGTCATGTTAGGGCAATTGTTAGTATAAATTGTTGATTTTCTATAAAACGGCACTGGTTTTCTAGTAAAGTATCACCGAGACCACTACTGTTATGACATTCTCAAAACAATCACAACATGAATGATCGTTCGAAATGATAGCAACCAGTTTCACAAAAGTTTATCCGTAGCCAAAAGACAAACTCGGTTTATGGGTCAATACCTAGGCATTTGTATTATATCCAACTTGACAATACGACTTCAAGTTAAATTGGTTGTCTATGAATCACGAAGTACGTTGTCATTTTCGAAGGAGTATAAAGAATGGTCACAAAACGGAACAGGAAACGAGTGGAAAGAAAACGATCACTGAATGCAAAATGGAAGAAGATCTAAGGCACTACATTGATATTAAGTAAACGAATGATATGAAGAGCTGTGACTGTCGATAACACAGAAAAAATTATATTGTGAGTGAACAAATCGGCTAATTAAAGTTCAGTAAATATAACAAAACAAATATATGGAGTACTGGTGTGTAATATGGGATTCTAGTTTTTCATATACACAAAACATCACCCACAATTTTTCGCAGCTGTCGCATTCCCATAGATTTTCCAGTCGACCCCCTTCAAAAACAAGCACTAGAGTGGAGTGGCAAGGATATGTTATGACAAGGATATGCACTACTGACGAGCTGTAACAAAAGCGAAACTCAAGTCTAATGCTTCTTTTCAAAATGGGCCGACTGGAAAGTCTGTGGGAATACGACAGCTGCAATCATTCGCGGTTGATGTTCAGTCTGTATGAAATACACGGAGTTTCATCACAGGTTACTTTTTCATAAAATGAACGGAACTATAAATGTTGTCTCATGTTGAGCACGCAAATTGTATGTAAGCAGAATACATAATTGTCCTCATATCACTGGAAAATTATGCAAGTTTCAGTTTGATTGATTGACGAAACTAGGAGAAAACAATGCAAAAAATGAAATATAAAATTATTTCACCAGAAACAGCTCAGACGAGATGATTAAATCCAAGTAGGCCAAATCGGGTTGTTGTCGCTGTTTTAGCGATGTCATCGGGGCTGTTCAGCCTAGAACGGTACTTGGTGTTTGTTAGATATGCTGTTAGATATTCAATGAAGACTAGTCAGATCTAACATTTTTTAAGTAATATACCTCTTTCCCATCTAATCCGTCAGCTCAGTGATAACTCGTTAACGTTATGACGTCAATTTCACAGTTTTACTTGCAGAGAGAATTCCTTTGGTGCTTGAATGTGTACAGTCAAAATCTGCCAAAACAAGGTCATCTTTGAATGAGTTCGAAAGCAAACTTGACGTATACACTTTGAAGACGGACTCGATTGTTGGGGCAACGGAGATATAAGGATCATTTTAGTGGGCGGGACCTCTGCTCAAACTTTTATTAGTTTTACTCTTCTGTTGCGTGCTAAATGATGAAGTATGTGGCGACAAACAGAACACTCCTTGTTCACGTTTCGGTTGCACTCAATTTTTCCATAACTCTAAATCATTTGCCACTTTTAATGTTGAGTACTCAAAATTAAGTCTATGCTCATCAATCTATGCATCAGTCAACTGAAAACAACCTTAAGTCGAATGGGTATATGTTTATCAACGTTTCCATCTCCACAGAATGCTTCTATCTGGCGATTCAAATCAAATGAATTAACGTATGCCAGTTTCGTAGGAGGTATTCGTCAAATGGCACATTTTGGCATGTTCGGCAAGCGGTCTGTGAAAAGGCTAGCAATATTACACGTGAGTTAATGGGTCACTTGTGATTATATTCTGGACATCTCGGATACGAATAGGGGTAGCTGTTTATGTTGAGTGTTTGATGTATTCCACATGCGGTCGATTATGGCATTGGCTATAGTCACGTATGGCGTCTGTGAGAAGAGTGAATTTCTCAAAATACATGAGGTCCGTTACATCGTTATTTGCTTAAAATGTAAATTTTTTGACTACAGCTGTTTAGTAAATCCTTTATATTGTTTGAATCATATTTTATCCCATTGCTCTCAGATACAACTGAATGTTCCTTTGGTGAATTTTTTTAACACTGCCTGGTGTTTTCAGTTATCTTGCGTGTAATAATATTTCGAGGCGTGCTCTGTTTATCGATCATCACTGTTACAAGCGGCTGCATTTTTTCTGTGCTTTCACATTTCTAGTATTTTGACATTTATCTACTAACTATGTTTTGTGGATATTTTGAGATACTTGATGTGATTTACTGAGAACGCAGAGCCGTCTGTGATTCAGGACCACTCGTCAGTTGAAGCGATATCATTCAGTTTTCGACGGCAGTGTCTCGGGTAACTTTTACCACATCGCAATTTCATCGGTGTTGTAGCAAACAATAAATTCTACACCGTTCCGCTGAAAAGGAACAACAACGTTGCTTATTTTTAGAAGATAGATTTCACCACATTCTGACTAAATACACTTTGCGCAACTGTGGGGCTAATTTGTAAAAATGTCCCCACAATACAGCAGATACAAATTTACTACACAGCTGTTAGTTCGACAAATTCAGCCGTTAGGGCAAATTACCTTCCGTGGTAAATTCCCAAGAGAGCTACACTGTGGACTGTTCTGTCGGATGCTAATTTGAAATATTACGAACGACTTAATATTTGGGTTGAATGAATCTCATCACTAAAGCTATATTATAGAAGATACCCCATTATAAAAATATGGCCGTTAATCGACACATTCAGTTTTTCGTTTTACACTGTTGAGTTTCGACTAATATCAGTATGGCTGATGGAATTTAGTCAGAATATATTAGCTTAGTAGTGAACGACATAAACAAACATTTTACCAATTTGAAAAAGTTGAGCTTCTTTGCTGGCAAAGAAAGAATGCTGCAGTAGAGGAACCGATAAAATTGTATCCGATGTCAATTATGGGGTCATGAATTGGTCAACCTTGGGGCGTGTGTTGAAGTTTCGAAACCCTTACTATACTCACCTCACACGAACGTAACTGTTTGTCATACATTGAAGCGGAAAATAGAGCTAGTATAAAGGCAGTAAATTTTTGGAAAGGTGATAGATATTCAGTCGTTTGTTAGGGCACTTACGCTTCCAAGTAAACGACCGAACTACAAACAAGTGAATGTACAAACTCACAACTAGGTAAGCAGTTAATATATAGGAGCCAAAACACGCTTATTTGGATAGATAATTATAAATCGACGTGTTTTTATTACTTTTGGATTTTTCCAAATGATTAAAACATGAGCACACTGTACATATGATTTGGTTTTGCGATTACTAATTATATGGCCAGTGATGGTCACATGCAATGTTATCTGGCTAAAATGAATGACCAGGGGCTAGCAGACGGCGACTATTAGTTTTCAAGCGATGATGAGAGGGTAAACTTTTCCGAAAGGTTCAACAGCAGCAAGAGCACTTCTTTTCGAACATCGCACTCTGCTGATTACGAACTTCTTAGTCAGATAAGCATTCTCGTTGATTTTGGAAATATATGTTGGGTTCAGGTGACGTTTACTAATAAGAGTATATCAGTGGTGCATTAACATCAATACTATGGCAGGGCTTTTGGCTCCACTTCTCATGCTTGCCTTGCGACCACATCAACTAATATGCCGTTAGTCGTTCAGTAACGTAGTTAAACCTTATGAAACAAGTGCTTACGAATACTTCATAGGTCACTCGAGAGTTTTGTGGGATAGCTCATCAAATGCTCTGTTAACTCAAATTTTCGATATCCTGAGAAACATTGGAATGTCGATTTGAAGCCAGTTCAGTAAATTAGTTTTTGAAAAAAATAGCCTGAGAGTTTGCTTCTCTTAATAACAAAGATGAGATCTCACTTTCTGGTATACATACGTCTAACAATACAAGGTACATCTTCACATACCTGTCCATTTGCATTGAATAATTCATCCTACCGATTACGTAAGATGACCAAATCGTATGTTTCCAAATATTCAGAGCTTTCCGAAAGTATTTATCTAAAGTAGAAACAAGCTCTCTGTGACCATTCTAATTGCACATAGACCAAGGGCTCACGTAGGATGTCAACACTGTGGATATTCAGTCCGTTTTGCTTGGTTCGCAAGTTTTAATTGCATAGTGTTCAAATGGGTGAGTAACTACTTTCACGTGTTTGCGATGAGTCTTAGTATCAATGGGATAGAAGCCAAATATTACACTAATCAGTTGATTGCATTCAAGTTACGCAGCCGGATAACTTACACAGTAGCCGTTTACTGCTGCAGTCAACTAACCGTCGGTTAAACGAATGTGCAATAACACTGGATTCAAGATACTGGGGCCATCCGCATAATGGAGTTTATAACCCCTGTGAACACCCTTTCAACCGGGATGCTGTCCCCCTTCATATGACTGTCTTATGCGGAATTTTCTTTTATCGGTTTTTTCTACAGATGCTTACGTTGACCTTTCTTACGTATTTTCATCAACGGAATAGCCATAAGTGGTTAGAATAGTTTGTAACCTGCTCAAATGTGGTACTTGCATATCTTTAGAGATTCTGTTCGCCCAATCAGTCAAATAAATTACACGGACAAGTTTGAGACAAATCGACACATAACCGTGAAATATACGTATTTTCTACTGCATGTTTACCACTACTTACACTTCGTTGTAACGATTCATCTGATCACAGTGTAATTACTGTCACTAGAAATGGCATCTGGTCGCTGGTTTCATATTCATACATGCTTTTATGTACATTCTTGTACATTGCACAAAAAAATATCATCTACACATGGTCCATAATAACAAGTTGTTTCTACGATTTCCTGCCGCACGTTATCTTCGTACACGTTTGTGAAAATGTTGCCTACCACTGGAGCTAACGACGAAACCCAAGCTACACAGTCAATCTGGCGGTAACGTTCACCATTGAGTTGAAATTGAACCGTGCTAGTATGGAATTATAATAACCTGTTCGACTTAGCCACATATAAACCTCATTTAATCCTGTAAATGTCGATATCATCACGAAGAACAAACATTGTTTCGACCGATAAGACACTGGTAAATGGGAGAGAATCAATCAAGCAACGCAGTTTTACATCAGACATAACGAATTGTGAGACAGAGTAAACAATTTTAAATATATCCTCAAACCGGTATTCCGTAATTTCTCCATCAACTAGCCCAGAAGCTCAACAAGCCTTTGCGTGGCAGAATAACAAGACGAAATACTGAAAAGCAGTATTTAAACCGGGCGGCGACTCAGTTTTATACGTTTTCGGGTGTTAGGTGAGTAAGCATCGAAATACGTACCGAACGAACGGGACAATACATCCAAAGTGTGTTAGGCTATGTAGTCCCCTCGAGATCCCCTTTTTGACTGCCAGTGAAGTTTTCGTCTGTGTCCCGGACTTATGGATATTAGTTATACTGAGTCAAAGTAGTATTTTTGCAGCATAGTCGGACATATACTGCAACACAATTCTGGCCCATATTAAATGAACTGATCGCGTGAGCAATGTGGCAGTCCGCCAACGCGTGTTCCGGAACTCTCGGGATGCGCGATCAGTTGGTCAACTAATCACGGTACACAGGTTGCGATGGTTGAGTCACGTACCTCGTATGTCATCTGATCGTTTACCGTACTGGGCATTATATAGTGAGACCATCAACAGTTGGGTGAAACCACGTGGTGGTCGAGCAACAGCGTGATCACGAAATATGAAGACCCTGACTGCTCCAGTGAGTAAACTGGGTAGGTGTCGCCTGTCTGGATGGGATCTTCGTGATCACTCAAACCACTGGTTACAGACGCTATCCGAGATGACGATGTGTAGCAGTCAATGGCGTACCTGTATCCATACCATTTCTAGTTCTCCCGTTTAGTCTTCTTTTGATAATTTTCAACCTTCTTAGTAACGTTTTCTTATAGGATATTTCACGTCACTGTTGAGGCGAGCGGCGGCCCGAGCCACAGGATCATGACTGTTATGATGATAATGACGTGCTAGGATATCATGATGAGGTGATTGTTTCTTGATAGTAGGATCACGCAAATGCGAATTTGTTAAACAATTTATAGGCTGAAGTTCTATATTATGAATGTCTGCAGGGAATACCAAGGAGTGGATCTGATCACTTCATAATTCATTTCGAAAGAATGAAGTAACTCTCATAGCTGACTATTAAATCAGTCGAATTGTGCTATTTCACCACTGGGGCAGCATAGTTCTGGATCAAGTAACCAACTTCTATTCACTGTTTCATGCAACCTCAGAACAGGTGTGTTAATTAAAACTATACCTCGAAATCTTGTCTGTGGTCGTGGACAACGTGAATGAGACACGCGCTTATGCTCGCATTTTGTGAGGGTCGTCGATTAATTCACAGTGAAATGCGGAATTCGGTTTCATTCATGAACGACATGACATCAGATGTACACCATCCCGCAGGTACCTAAGACTGTTTTGATCTCAAAATTTGATGAGGAACGCTCTTACCTGAAGAAGATAACTTCAGAAAACAGTTACCATAATTTAGAATAGCTATCACGCAATTACTTTCTTACTGAAAATGTGTCACTACGACTCAGTGAGAATTTAAGGGCTCAAGGCCGAGGTGTATTCTTTTAAGTCTAGTGTCTTCTTTTGTCGCTAAGACTCACAGGCGTTTTACTGTGAGAGTGATTGTATGTGCACACTGTGAATCAAACGTGCAGCATGGAAGCACGGTTTTGCCTGTCACCCGGATGGTTAGTCATTTACGATTCTACGGACTTCGTGGTTCACCCGATAAGATTTCCGCAGGCTAGCCGTAAGTACTGCATAATACAGTGACCGAACGCCCGACCGTGTGACCTGATTGGTTGAACTGGACAAATAAGCCTTGTCCAATAGCTCTTCGTGGACAAGGCAAAACGTCACGTTACGTTGTCTAGTAAAACTATTTGGGGTGCATGTAGAATACTGAAATAATTGGTCGACCTTTGACTGCACTTTTGACAAAATTACATACGGTAATTCATTGAACGCTCTCCAGAACACAACTTGATAAGATGCATGAATTCGCACAAAAGTGCCCCTTAGTAGCTTGTGTCACCAAAGCGAAAGTTTTAAGTGATCATTATTATTCATTCCGTCTACTTTAGTGCAGGTCTATTCGGTCATACTTATGTTTATAATCTTTGTCTTGTTTTGTCATCTATCTTCTTCTACTGAGATTAAATAAGCATGTTCCGTCAGATTTTGTAAAGCGTTGAGCTGGCCAGCCTAACACGATTGAGTCTCTTCGTTCTTACTGCCAAAATATTCAAAGAAAACCACTTATTTCCGCACGCCATCTGTGAGGCTGACAGCCTAATTCTGGCAACTCGAACACAGAGATCAACAACTGTTTGGCAACTAACATTCTTATTTCAAGGCTTTAGAATTCCGAATGTTGTTGTAAATGACGGTCAGTCTGCTTTGAGTGTACTTGTACTGGTAGTGGTGCGCTGAAATATGTGATGAAAATTCTCAAAACACTTGACAGTGCACACGTTTTTCCACAGATTTTTATTAAAGTGAGATTAACCATAAGAATTTATTTTACCGTCCAGGTAAACGAATTGTGTGGTTTATGTACGCGTTATTTGTTTTCTTTCTCGAAGAAATGTATGGATCTGCTATGTGCTGTCGTGTTATTTCAAAACTGGACAGTAAGTTCGAAAACTTTTTAAACAATTGTTAGAAGTTACGAATATATGGAATGCCCATCTTTAAGCTTCATTTTTTACTGTTTTTTTCTTGCTCAGATTCACTAGATTAATGCAATATGCACAATATTCAAACCAGTAATACTCCAAATTTGTTAGCTGTCAAGCTACCGGCCCGAGGACCAACATCTGAGGTGTAGACCTTCGTAGATAGGTTATTCGTGTAGTGCTCACAACCCACTTGTAAGGGTAAATTCAGTTTCCGACTGTCACGGTTGAAAAAAAGTGAGCTAGTAACGGTACCATTGTCTTGATTCACTAAAAGACTGACATCATTCCGTAATCGTTTTCGACCCTATATTTATTCGTCAACCAGAAATGTTTCGAACG
>LUCH01002206.1:0-17034 GCA_013368495.1 Paragonimus heterotremus | reverse complement strand
ATAAGTAACCGTTCGCTCCTGGAAATTCACTTCCGTTCAGTCACCAGTCCACTGAATACCTGTGATCAGTTGATTAGTATCTCCGCTGATTCCGATTCTGTAGTTACCTACAGACGAATACAAGTCTGCACAACTTCATCTGTGATACGCATCTAATAAACTTTGCACAAGTTTTGATTTTCTTAAACAATGAGTATGAAAATCGATTAGTTTGCAACCACACGGCCAATTACTAAGCCAGCTGCAGCTTTGCTTCACAAAAATTATTACAAATTGTCCCGTAACTAGTTAGATGACTGTCAGTGACGCATATAATTTAAGCTCCAACTGTTCTTTTCATAAACTTTTAACGTACAGCGATATGTTAACGCCCTGCTGATTTTCTCCTGTGACGGTCGTAAAACATTTGAATGAGTAGATTTCGCTGGTAACAACAGCTTTAGAAACATTTAACCATTAAACCTTACACAGGAAAGGGATTATCGGTTAGAAGGTAGAAAAGCTGCCCGCCTAAACCCGGTTTTACCAGGCCCGGAAAATTTGCACCGATGACTTTTAACGATGAGAGAAGGAGAGGTTAAAATAGATGTTACTCATAAACGGGTTCATCGAGAAGTTTGCCGACATCTACAGCCGACAGTGACCGATCAATGTGGCTGTCTGTGTGATACCTAAGAAGCAGGTCCCTCTATGCCTGCCTTTCACAGATGTCTCTATCGCGAATGACAAATCGAAAATTACGGTCTGACCTAATTCGTACAAAACCCTGTGGTTGCATTGCGGTTGCTGCTGACAACTAGCAATGCAGCTCAGCTTGTTCATAATCGTAGCTCACCGAATTGTCATGTATATGTCGTAACCTACCAGTTCTGCTGCAGTTGCGCCGGAGTCTATATTGACAGAAGAAAATGGCTGAACTTGTGCCTAATTCGCTGGCGAGCGCAATGACATGGCAGAGAATGGCAACAGCAGTAATGAACCAAAACTCGACCTCATCCGTTACCAGACACATTATGGAGACATGTTACGTTGCTGACCCAGTCGACTCACTTGGCGTGTTACTACCTAACTGGAATCCGAAAATGTTCACACTCTCGTAGGTAATGGTGAACAGTGCACGCTGTCCGGCTACTTGAAAAACGTTTGTGAGAGAAAGGGAGACGAAATAATGAAGAAAGCCGAAGCACATGTTTGGTTAGTTCCAATAAAGCCGTGTAAATTGGCGTGATCAAAGTAACTTTCATTATAACTGAACCCCATACCAGTACTCGGTGTACCGCGAGTGAATGAATTCATCGCTCCCCATGCATAGTAAGTAGTAATTGTATTTGTGGTCATCTTTAGTTTATTGAATAAACCCGCATTTGAGAATCCACGTTCCCAAACACATATTACAAAGACCTTAATTAAGTCACCGCAGAATACCCATTTAAAAACACCATTCAACCAAAGCGCAGTCTCATTTCATTTTCATTGAAAATGTTAACCTCAATTCTACTTTCTATATGTCAGTCGTTTGAGTTCTTCTTTGTTCTCGGTGTTCTGTCCTATACTGTCAAGGGTTATTGGTGCTATCTGGAATAGTGCTTTTGTCCAGCTAACTAGTTGTTACAAAATTTTCACCTCCGATTGCTCGGTAAACGACGTCCATCTATCAATCACACGGTCGTTGATTCAAAACTTGGTCAGTACGACTATTCCCATTTAAGTTTTGACAGCCTGACATTATCCGGTTCATCTATGAACTTGTGTGTCACTTTGGTTTTTGAAAGTTTTCTTTTTTCTGTTTACTTGAAATTCTAAACCAACAGGATTTGTTGGCGATCAGTTTTGCCTCATTGGCCAAACACTCGTGAAGCTACCAGCTCAACTGCAAGCTAAAGTTTACAGTTTATGAGAGAAAGAATAAAATTTATTAATCGGACACAACTGTGTAGTTTCAAGTGAGTTGAGAAAACAGTTTATCTAGTTCACACGAGTGTAGTTATTCCCTTGGGCACTATCATCTGGAAGTGCAAAAGCAGCTTCTAATCGAAAATCGCCACTATTATAAAAAACTTACAGTCACCTACTTTGTGATGAAGCTGGGGAGGTTCGTTGTTGAGACATCTGTATGTTTGGCATTTAATATATTAATTGTACTATTTTCCATGAAGACGTTGTGCAACCCGTTCGAAAAAACCGACGATCTTAAATGTCAAAACAAGATTGAACCACACTGCCATAGTACTATTTAGCAAATCAACAAAGCGACCAGGTAGACAATCTCAACAGTTTTACTCAACGGAACGTCTGTGGAAGACGGATCAAAATTGATCCCGGAAAGTTCAAAACTGAAGTATGGCAGCATAGTATGACATTCATACCCAACAAAGTCCAACCGAGCAGTCATGATGTTCAAAACAAGAAAATTGAACCAAGCTCAAGAAAACGATGATGCACACACCACCAGAACAAAGTACAATAAAAGACAAATGGTTGCCTACACGACGACCAGATGTGACACGACAGAACAAGAAAAACCGGGTCAAGGTCCAAATGCCTGTCAAAAACAGAACAGGAAAAATATTTTCTCACATAATTAAGTGAGAAGGATAATTTGAGGTCACATTTTTACGTTTTAATTCAGTAAGTCAACACAACAGTTTTTTCTCTAACATTAGTAATTCCGGAAGAAAGTCCTCACAAGTCTGAAGTGCATAATGGCGCTCTGGATGAATATACCTTATTGTCTTCTGTCGTCTATTTAACGGATGTTCCTGTGGACCCGGTTTCCAGATCAATTTCGATGATGCAAAGTTGGAACTACGGCAACATATTTTCAGTCTTCCGTTGGTTATTTTTAATATATCCATCAATCAATTTACTTCAACAGAAGTAGTATTCCTATCAACTCAACACTTTTGTTTTCCCTTTTATTCGGACTCCTTTGCGTTTCTGACGTAGTGTCATTTCTGGTGTTTTACTCTATTTGCGTCTCCGAAGAAGTCGGAAATCAGTGAATCCTACCTGGTGGTGAGCAGAAGTAAATTAGCCAAGAGTGTATCAGGTTCGAACGTTTTTACCGTTAAGACGATGGAGAAGTAGACGCGGACATCACCAGTATACAGGTTCACTGGGTTACGTAAAGTTCACCACTGTGGCACACCGAGGTAACAGAATCTGAATCCACCAGGTTGGGTTGGAAATGTTTGACGATGCATTGCCTATCTCGTCATCAGTCTCATCTTTATGAAAGAATTGCAGCTGTGCCACATGCTAATGAGAAATGATGGGGTATTTTCGAGTAGTCATTATGGAGACACTAAGTAAACAGTACCATACTGAACTTTGACAGGTTGAAGTGTCCTTGTGTCAAAGTAGTATTTACGAAGTAGTGTCATCTATTGTTTTACTGTACATTTTGAGAGATTACATAAATGGCTCATTTAAGGGATAGTCTCTGTTTGAAGGAATTTATAGGTGCGTTGACCGTAAACAATTCCTCCTCATTTAGCAAGGACTAACAACCGTGAGCATTGCTTGTTATATTGCACGAATGACAACTTCCAGTCTGTCACTGGAAAACGGATAATCAACCCTGAAAATGGTATGCATTGTCGGTACCACAATAAACTATCAAATAATTAACGAAGACACTATACGCTATACAGAGGGGCACTGCACATCAGTTCAAGCATAGTATTCTGAATAACATTCTAATGACAGTTCACTGTGCATATCCATGACTCAATGTGGTAATTGAGAAGCATTACAGAATTCAGTCCCGTGCATATAGCATAATCACTGAATCAATCATCTGTGCCACACGCCGTCGCGGACTCGAACTCAAATGGCCAAGACAACTCTTGTCTTGATTCGAACATTCTGGCTGCATATAGTTTATTCGTGATTGTGCAAATTGTACAGGATCAAACTCCTTGAAATGAAACGGTTGAGACGTCTCTCCACTTTCTGAAATATCAGCACCTCGGCGGTACACCACAAGGTACTCGCTGAGCCAATTCAACTTACCACTCACATTGCAACTCAGTTGTTTGAACCTTGGATCACATTTTTGGGTTTTTCCTCATAAGAAGGCTCGACTTTCTACTTAACTCGCTATCTACAGGCCATCTACAAATAAGTTTTTCTCCAGTTCTTCATCAACTGAACGATGTCTGCAAGCCAAAAATGAAACACACTGTGCAAGGTTACAGTTCCCAAAAATCCACACAAATTTACGAACGTTTCTACCGTTCATGTGAAAGAATCGCTTGGTAACAACTGTCAATATATTCGTCCATGTCAATGTTAACATAATCTTTTCCTAAGTAAAATTTCATGGTTACTAGTAGTGCTGACAGTGATACCATTGACAAGCTAAATAATTTTTTGAATTTTCCTCGGCCAACAAAATCCTTCCTTCCAGTTCATGCTAACTATGACATCAAATGTTGCCTCACAACAATGTATTGAAACATTTGAAGGTAAAAACCTATTGGTACTAGTGATATTGGGCATTACCTTCATCTGTGGTTTCCGCCCACACTTTGTATGTACCTCTCCCTTGCTTCGTGTAATTATAAATCAGAGAACTGAACAGAAAACAAGGTTAGATGAACCAAAATAAACGGCGAAACATTAGAGATTTTTCTTGTTTAACGACAAATCATAGGTAAGCATCCAAAATTGTATACCAAACGGCTGAAACGTTTCGCACAAAAACTTCACCGAATAAAGAGTACCTTCAAAATGGTTCACTTATATTTTGCCAAGGTATAAACATGCAGGCTTTATTGTGCAAGTCACAGTTGGACGAATGATTGATCATTCACTTACTAGAACACTTACAGCAGATCTCCTGTCCTCATATCCTTTCAGTCTCGTTGTCCGTCTCGTCGCAAGTTTGACTGGGTTATTACTCTCTTACTTTACCTGCATTCAACAGTCTTGGTGAAAAGGCCAGGACACGAAACAAAAGATATAGTATCAAGGTCGACGAGGAGTGATGCAAAGTGGTCTGTGGCCACTACAGATGTGCATTCTGATAAAACATTTAGGACATTAGTGTTGATTTTCTGTTGAAATGAATATGATTGGATAGCTGTTCAACAGATCTTGGTTTCTATCCCACAAGACTTTGAAACTTATAAATTTTGTAACATTATAGCAGATAGACAGCTATTCACAGAAGTGTCATTTAATGTGCTTGATATGGTTATAGAATCCAAGGCCTGAAACTTTGTGTGTAAGAAGCGGATTCTAACACGACTCGTGGAATGGACGTAATTCACCCCACCGATTGATAGTCACAAAACCCCTTAACCACTGGAGGACTGAGTGAAAATTGATGCTGTTGTTACTCCTCCGGGTTAACCATGTCTGCATTGAAATACACACAAATTATTCAGTGATAATATTCGTAAAGTATTCCCGAAATACAGTATTTTATTTGCACATAAACGAAGTTCAGATAGATATGGATAATTATTTCGAAACAATTTCCATAGCACGCAAATTTCAACAAGAAAGAACTTGTTTTCTATGAACTGACGAATTACACTAGGTCAATTACAACCGGAATTCCTATTTGTAAAAACAATATCGCCTCAGAAATCAATAACATGTGTTCAGGTGTGTGTGATTACGGAAACAAACAGACCATCCTATCCCTAAAGTGATCGATTATGCAACTGCTATAGATGGCGTCAGCCACAAACGTAATGTTCCATGGATTTCGTTCGTAAACATAATCCGACTTCGGCAACAGTATTTGGCGACGGAGAGAGCACTGGACTTCTAATCGTTCACACAATGTGTATACACATGCCCTATTCATGAAGGGAGACAATTTCGTGTTCTGCCTGCAAGTCAGTCTTGCGAGTGCATTTGTGTGTCTAAGTGCAATACATCATGACAGCAATAGTACCTAGTGACAACCGAAAATTGTATGGTTCGTGAGTCGTTATGAGTTGGGTAATAATAGATGATTGATGTGGGACGTTAGCAGATTATCATGAACGTTAAAATGTTTGCTGATTATTCTTGTAACAAGTTCGACTCAGAAATTACTTGATAAAACAGTCTGAAATGGTAATCACGGACCTTACACAAATTCACGTAGCATCAAGTGGTTTCTTTATCAACCGATGGAACACCTCTGTATCGTTATCACCGTGTCGGCAATGATCACTTCAGTTTCACTCCACTTGCACACTTTAGTCAGTACTATTAAAAAACGGAGTTCGTTATTCAGATTTCAACAAACGTTTGATCTTTCACTTGAGGATGAAGTAGTGGATTGCTTCAAACATTATGAATTTAAGAAAAGTTGGTGAAACAATTGTAATCACCGATATAAACAATATATCAACAATAATGTACACTCAGCAATGTGCAGTGTACTTTATTCAGCCACTAAACATACGTTATGTGATCTAATCAACAGGTATACGGTTGTCAGGCTATACTTCTACGGCATGCTGAGAAAACATGAGGCAAGAATGGACATCAGAAGGTAACTTACTTAACACCCGTTCTTTTACATCTTTGAGTGCCTCGTAAAAAGTGATGTGTGTAGCAGTAGAGAGAAAATATTTGGTGAAGTAACTGGTTTGAGTGACTATCCAGTTGTACAAAAGAAGCTAGATGGTAGGCTTATCACTATTGTTTTTCCAGCGACAACTAATACATCTAACGAATAGTACAAAAAGCAATCATGTGAAAAGAAAGACCGGTCGATGTGCAGAAATAAGACATTCCAAATATTCGCTAACAGTCTCGTGAAAACAAAAAGGGAACGAAGACCCCAGAGTGGTAAAACGAACGCAATTGACAGTAGTTTACTACAACGTGATGAGATATACCAAGTATTTTAACTCACAGATAACCTTAGTGCAACTGGAGTAAATGCGATGCTGAAGACAGGTAATCAAAGCTTAAGTCTGTACAGTGGTTGACAAATTCAACTGTAGGCGTGAACGCCTTTACAAAGGGTATAAGAATAGAGCAATCAATGCTAAATACTAATCTTTCACTCAGTGTCTACAGATTTTGTTGCAATATACCTTTAGTAATTTCACTCCATCATTCTTCCCTGTTGTCCGTGTTACACACCACCAAGCGTTGTGAGGTTTCCCAACAAGGCTACTTATAATCATGTCTTGTTGTTTGTTACAATTTCATTCCGGTCGATATTATTCATAACATTTATATTGGCTGCCTGAGATAAAAATTTGCTTTAGGCGGATTACATCACAATAAATGTCCTCCGGCGATGTCACAATAGTTTCTTCTAGGACCGTCAAACATAACATTGAATGCGGAATGCAAATAGCGGTAAGCTTTCTGGAGTCATTTTGGCAAGCCAAAAGGCAATATCTGTTATTTACATATTTTTGTGAGAGTATTTTTCACCGGGGAAATAAAACTTTTAGTTTCAAATACCACCTACAATAAATCTTTTTGCATGAAATTTGATTTCTTTTCATCAGGACTCGGGTTGGAAGTTACTTTTCATACATTCGAAAGTTCAAGCTTTAAATTCCGCATAAACTGCACTAAATTTTCCAAAATTTTCTATTGTATCATAAAATCTTGAGCCGTTGTATCAATCTTGAGGCAGATGGCATACACTCCTCTCGAGCATCCCGGAAGGACGCTGTGTTTGCAAGCAAGAGATCATGAGAATACTGATATGGTCGACTGTGGACAAATTAATTGGTTCCACAAGTGCGAAACTGTCATTCATTCACAGTCAGCTTGTTATCCTAAGTCAGATTTCCCATATCTACTCAGATAAAATCGAAATTCTCGCATTAATTAGTATCTCACCCGCGAACCATGATAATTAATATTTTATGGCCAAAAGCAATGAAGCTAAAACAAATCCGTGATTAAAACTTTTTTAATAATAGTCAGTTTTATGGAGGGTCACCCAAAGCAAGTTCTCAAATATGTTACTCTCTGAAGTTCAATAGATTTTGGTAACACGAATAAATTTTGAAAAGAATTCAGAAACTATTTCCTCCGGTCAACGTGAACTAAATTTTTGTTGTACAGCTGGTAAGCTCACAAGTAAATATTCGGCAGAAGACGAAGAATTATACAGCACTACCTCACTACTCGATAAAACTGCTGTATTACTGATTCAGTGAATAATTTGTAAACAGAAAAATTGTACTACAACGTGACTTGTCAGTTTATGTGCTCAGACGTCTCGTGACAAAACTGAAGGCTTTTAGAATGTCTCAATGTTGTCTGGTGGAATTATTTACAATTGGGTAATGGTTAGGCAATATTAATCAAAAGACCAAGAGATAACTTGATTTGATATGAAATAAACACGGCTCCGACGTGTTTTTGCCCGCAAACGAACTATGCTTCAGTTAATCAATCGTCGTCAGATTTGATGGGTGAGAAGAAATCAGATTGTGTTTTGTGTTGCATGTACTTGTTTAGCCAAGATAGTTATAAGCTGTGAACAATTTGTTTTGAACACAACATCCAGCTGATTTAAGTGGACGACAACTGCGTCTGGTCGTAGACTGGATGTGCCATGTGAGATTGCTCAGAACAGCAGCTGGACCATGATAAATAAAGCAAACCAATGTTTTTTGTGGCACCTGTGAAGTTTTTAAGAATATTTTGTAGTAAAAAGCTTAGTCAGAGCAACTACCTGTGGTAACTAAAGGGAAACCCAAACGAAGAGATGCGGTATGATGCAGTATTTTTAGTCATAAGTATCTAATTCTGAATAGCAAAATTCATTCTTACTTGAATGTCACGACAGAAGATGCGACCTGGTAGATACTACTGATCGCAACAGTAGAATGGCAAGGTTTCAACCCAGCTGCTTCATGCCCTTCCAATAGTTGTGGTGTGCACACATTTTTGTCCACAGTAATTATTAAAGCTTTCTTATTTTGAAAGATTTGGAAACATATACCTTATTAATAAAAGCATTCCAAGATATGTTTTATCTAGTTTCCACTTCGTCTTCAGGCCAAACTATTTTTGCGTGGATTCAAACAAGGTGTAAGGCCAAGTTCCGTGCCATCAACATAGGGCTACAGAAGTGCAGGTATTTTGTCTCTAACCAGTTCACTGTACGAACCTAACTGGACTACGTGCAACCGTAGGAGTGAATATAACATTCTTGTGCCATGTTAATAATCACTGAATATCTCATAGTACATTCACACGTGCTAGTTTTCCCAATAATTTCATCCAATAGCCCAATAGTTACGTAATGACTGAGAGCACCATGCTTAACAGTGAAAGCACTGCAACATCATCAATCTGCTGAGGAAGCTTACCGTTGAACAGAAGCGTAATGTTATTAGTAGTAAACAATGGTAGTCCACTCAGTTCAGGTCATTCTGACACTCCGTTAAACTCGCAAAGAAAATGTTTTACTCCAATGAAGGAAACGTCGGTTAGTAACCAACTCAGACCGAAGGATCACGTGTTATTCTCAGTTACAAGGAGTTTCAAAATGAAGTCAACGAATGCAGACGTGTCTCGTTAATTGAGCTTTTTAATGTCTCTCCTAAATATCTCCAAAACATGAGCGCAGGTAGCTTCACGGCATTACGCTATAACGAAGCGTACCTGACCCATATGGGGCTACGTTATGCACAAATCCGATTTCGTTGGACGCATGCAATTAATTACATATGCGCTGACAGATTCAGCGTGTTGCATCATAATAAAGTTTTCTAAATTTTGTAAATTAAGATATGAACAGATGGTGTTACCTTAGGTTTCCACCTATTTTGCTAATCGAAACGATGCTTTCCGTGCCAACATGCGTTTTTATTCCTGTTTGCACTCATTTATAGTACGAGATTTGTACTTAGATTAATTCTGTGATTACAAGACTTTCCGCACATCTGTCATACTTAAAAACGTTTAAAAAAACATATTTCATACGCGACCGCAACTATAAAACACCATATGTGAAGCATACATACTTTATAACAATTAAAAATTAGTGTAGTACTTCCGAACAGCCCCACTCCATAATTGTACGGATATTTTAATGTAAAACGAACCACTTCGCTCTGGATGAAATATAACCCTGCATTTTTCAAGGAATATTACGTATTGGTTCCATTAATCGTTGAGTTTTCTCTTAATCATTTGTTGGAATGGACCAGCCGTTTCATGTTTTGCCTGTAAACGAGCAAGCGTCTACCACAACCCTAGAATGGATAGGACAATAGGTTTCGTGAACAGTTAGTCCTAGTGACTAGTAGAAAAGTGGTGACCAGCTGCTTCGACCTGACTGAGTTTCAGCACCACGCATGTCGCGGAATCAAACTCACAACCCGTAAATAAGCGGCAGGTTGTAGTCCAGATACATCCACTAGACCGCATGGCCATTGATGGTCACCGAGACCAACTGTCTGCGAAAGGTTATGCGTTCGTTTCTGTTCTATATTCACTGGTCACAATTATTGCTGCGGTATTTCATTTCATGCCTCGTACTCGGTAACCGTCAGCTTCATTTTCAACATATAGATATATGTGATTTGGTGTGTTTGTTTCGCAAACAAAGCTCACAGGTGCTGAATTATGCCTTCGAATCAGATCACTCTATGAGATCAACGTCTTGCGTAATCAAATTTTGTGTAATTTCAAAAATATGCAATGACCAATTATTATACGAATCTTGTGATGCCCAGTAAGCTTCTGGTCCAAATCTGTTAACAATTGATGTCAGCCTATGATTGCATATTGCTGTGAATATTGTTTCCTTTCGCATAAGGTTATTTTCCCTTCAACGGTGAAGGCGAATTAACCGCAGCTGAAGAAATTGTCGTCTTGACAATGGCATGAGTTATGAAATGAGGAGTTTTTTCACATTGTACAACCAGCTCATCCATCCATTGGATATATCAAGACAGATTTTTCCAAGTTGAAAATCAAACTTTGTTGGTTCACGATGAACCACTCTTTCCACACTAATTGCAGGGAATTTTCCGTGAACAACCAAATCTGAAATGTACCTGTTTTCCCGGTCGACCAGAAATTATAAGATTTTCAGAATACTGCGATCCGATGCCATGGTGATGTGTCACAGTGAATGGCGCTCAGTTTACTTTTAATAATTTTCAACCTTCTTAGTAACTTTTACTTCTAGGATATTCCACATCACTGGTTAGGAGAGGGGCAGTCCGACCTACCCTTTGATCAGGCTCATGGATGCTATGATGATGATGATGATGATGATGATATTGGATTGTGTTGTGGTTGATAGGAAGCAGCTTTATAAATGATAAACGTGGCGTAACTCAAAGTTCACTCACAAGCTATTGTGAACGCAACTAGTCAACCAATTTCAAGTAGTCGGAAAAGGGATTGGCGGGTTTGTTTGCATGTGCTGATGAGTGAAACAATTTGATTGTAAATATGTCAGAGTTGGACAAGCGAATTATTCCAAGCATTACAGTGAAGAATAAAAACGAATGGACCGATCGAATAGTCACATGATCGCTAACCAAAAGTGATCGCTAGTTTGAATGTTGCCGTTTCCTTCAAAAATTTATCGTTTTTCTAACAAATTGAAATTGTTTTATTACTCTGTTGGGACACGGGCTGTCTCAATTTTATCGACACTGTCTAAAAATGCTATAAAACTGGAAACTTTAACAACCGAGGTTTTCTAGTGTTATTCTTTGTGGTTAAACGCGAAACCTCTACCAACCCAATAGTCTGTTTCTTCTGTACACATCAACAGCTGTAGGCACTTACTATACAACAGAGATTGGTCTTCCATGTATCAGTACAATAGTTTACAACCGAGTTACAATTCAGCGAATGTACAACTACCATCTCATTCATACTCATTCGGATGCGCTCTTTTGAAACTTAACCCACAATGCTAAGTCACATATGGTAATTGATGAAGTAATGTTCAAGAAATATACAACCGTTGGGTGAATAGAAGTGCGCCTGCTTGAAGTGAAGGCAACTTGGCAGACCAGTCAACTAAGGCTACATTCCACTTTGAAATGCCATAATCCACTTTGGACCAAGATGACTTTATACTTAGAACAGAAGATAAAATATGTTTCAAACTGTTTGCCGCGGTTACAAGCATGTACCACGAATTAGATCGAGCTGTACACAAATAAATGAGACAAAAGCAATTAGGTTCCATGCAAATATGAGAAAAACTATACCTTTTTGGACAGAAAAATGATCTTATAGCTTCTAATTTCTTATTTGCACAACTTACGCGGGACCAAGATAGCTGGTTAAGTTCAGGTAAAATTGGTTGGCTGGCCCGATGCTACCTTGAGAAGGAGCATAATTCGCCCTCAAAATTCTCTCTAAGCTCACGCTTATATCTCTGCTTGTCGATACACTGACTATTTGCTCCGTCCTCGACAATATTCTTTTTCCGGTCGATCGATTTTCATACTAGTTTGTTTTTCCTTATAAAGCTCCGACAGACTAGACAGACCGTGAGCAGCGCACACAGCTGTAACAAGAAAGTGTGAATTCGTCGTGGACAAAGCAGTGGCATATGACTTTGCTTGTCGGTAGGAGCACTATCACAATGGAATGTCTTTCTGGTCCTTCACAAGCCCTTGTAATTCAAGCTGGTGACCGTGTGATCCAGAAAGACCATGTCATCGCTTTCGGCTGGTAGTTTCTATTTTCCAATTATATAAAATTATCTCCAATGGTCAGAATGTTTAGTGTGAAGTAACTGTGGTAAATAAACTGGTCCAGTGACTGGTTAAAAGAAGGTCACTCAGCAAATGTCACATTATCGACCGGTACACATGAGTGGGTACTAATAACCGTAACGAATTTTTACAATCTCTCTGAGTGAGTGGATATTAAAAAGGTGCACAGGTAAAAAGTGGAATTAACTGAGAGTGACGGCAGTGTGCTTTTCGCCTGGTCGAAGATGTCAACTGTACCCATCCATTTCTTACCGGATGGTGTATATCGGCAATTGGTACTTCGACAAATCTATTCAGGAAATCCCGTTAATAAGCCGTTTATTCGGATAAAAGGTAGACCGGCGAATCACATACTTATGATCATGATTATTCATGAAGCGTATATAATTTGTCATTAACTTGCAACTCACTGTAAAATCATTACGTTGGGAAACGGATTTTACGTGTTAATTTCAACTGCAATGAACAAAAGTGAATTTGGCCACTGACACTAGTAGTTTCGTTACATTTACAAATGATAGGGCTGTCACATTTGGAAGTTCGATTTACTTAAGCAAGCCAACATGTACAAGTCATATCAAGTATCCTTTTTCCGGTATCGTGTTATGGGGCTATTGCGCACGTTTTCTTAGAGAAAATGAATATCACTCAATTGTTTAACAGCCAAAAATATGAATAAAGAAGCAACAGAAAAGTGATTTAGTGTCAAGACACACGAAGGCAGACATCGCATGAGAATATTATAGATTCTTTATAAATATTATGTGAGATATGTTGACAGGCGTTGACCATTTTAACTTCTTCGACTGTGTGACATGCTTTAGATGATGCATCAAATTTTACGTTTAAACCTGAAAATTCGGAGTGACATTATTCTCCTCAAGTGTTCACCTGCGCACATTTTGCCCTTCTTGCTTTTGACGGTTATTCTGGGTGTTGTGGTTCATTGTAGCTTCATAAGCATAGGAGGTAATATGTGAGCTAGCTCGTAAACATCCATGCAGAGACTCCAATTATGAAAATGTATCTTCTGCACTGGAAGCAGTTGATGGGGACCCAGAACACTGCACCCCGTTCAAAGTAGCTAGGGTGGACTGTTTCTCTATTCGTTTTCAGAGAATACGCCTCTTCACAGAATTTACTCATTAACTTACCACATTCTCCATTTATAAACAAAAAGGAAAACTTGGAGACAACTGAAAAGTGTTTACGTCATATCATTTCCAGCAAAAATGAGAAATTTTGCGCTATTGTCATTTAAACAACCTACCTGACAATTTCAGAAAATTGTCTTTCTTTTAGTACACAAGCTCCAAATTAAATTTAAAAAGGCACGAAGGCTGTACATTAATCATATATCTGTAAAAAGGACCAGCTAGTTTTATTCGAGCGTTTCATTTCCTGATCAATGCATAGCCTTTCATTGTAATGCCTTTTGAAGAGTGACAAAGCCGTTAGCAACCTCGAACGCAAAATTTTTTCCAATAATTTTCAATGTGATTAATTCTATCTGCTTAAGTTTTGGCAGAAACTAGTTCAGCAGTCACACACAGTTTATTTTCGCACTTGGTTGTACACTGATTTCATGACCTAACGACTAAGATGGTCTGTACGGTGCTGTACGTCTTCTATGTCCCCCTGCACAATTTTTGACACCCGTCTGCATCTAACGTAAGCTGTATTGTCAACTTTGTCAATGACACGGTTTTCTGTTGTGCAAATTCAAATACGGGACGTGAAAACACAATTCAAGATGCCAACGGAAGAGTGCTTCGATAGTCATGAAGAACCTATGTGAATCATTTGATCTTGTCAAAATGCAAGGTTCCACTTCACCGAGATGCCCAACAGGCAAATATCTTAATAGCGTTCTTTTAACCCAAAGTTGGTCAGCTCCCGTTTATCAACGCCTTTTAAAAGCCGAACTCTAACTGTTGATTGGAAAATTGTTCACTCAGAGACATCCAATGTGCAATCTTGATAACGTTGATTTAAATGGCTATTAGAAAAGGCGACCGGAAGGATCGGAATTTATACTGTAGTACTGACCAAAATTACAGTACAATTGCTTGCTCACTTTGGATGTGAAATACCCGGAAACCGAACAAATTCAACAGAAAATACATTGAAAATACAGTAACCAAGAAACAACGCCAGAAAGTGGTTGTTTATCAAAAGTGACTGAGCCAAGTAAGACAGCAGGGTAAACATGAAAATGACGCTATGTTAAACTAACAAAGCGAAAACTTTCACTAAGTGTGCAGGGATAGGTATAAGAAAGTAAGATAACAAGTTCATTAGTAAAGAGCCTGTGTGATACAAAATTCGTTATAATTTTTCACTGCATACTACAGAAATCAAAATTGAGCAAAGTTATGGTTGACTTTCTACGACCAAACCGTGCATTGGTCATTGAATTCAAAACTAGTCGTCACATCATACACAAGAAGCCAAGTGTACCGAACGAATTCTAACAAATTCAACACACATCTATTAACTAGTGTTCGTGATCTTCTCACAAGCTCTTACATTTGAATGAACAGTTTGAACAGTACTGTCTTCTCCTCTGTTGGTTGTGTAGTTCATTTGTTATATCTGCTTGTGAGCAACTGTGTGTACACGCTTCCTTTCAAGGCCGCTACCTGAAGCAGCAAACATTGGGGCACTCCTTGTGAAATCTTATTGTATACTCTCACTTGATATTTACCATATGTAATCAGCTACTCTTCTACGTATCCACCAAAATTTGCATCACTGCTTATGTGAAGTTATTTGCCTTACAATTCAGTTCTTCAACGTTCTTATAATGAAGGCATCATTGTTAATAGATTCGAAAAAACCTTCAGTTTATCGAATTACAGTATTCTTTGCTGATTTTCTCACTGTTCCACATACTTTCTTGTTCTCTGTTCATTTGTGAGTGTTTCTATTCCATCTAATGAGAAGATGTAGATGATGAATCGAGGAATGAATTTCGCAAAGCCCTAAAAGACACAAGCTGATCTGAAATCTTTTAATTACTTCGTTCGATCTCAAAACCCTACAAAAAGATTATGTGCCCACTTCTAAGATATTTCAAATTTAACAAACTAGACGGATAATAAAGCAATCCAACACTCATCCACCGGTACTATGCAGTATATTACCCGTAATTTCTTATTAATTATTTCCACATACTAAGTTATTAACACTTTATTAGGGGCGTGGCAACTTGTGGGTAAATGGAATATACAGCATATTTAGTTATCCAACCTCCCCTAATATGATAGTATGAAACACATGCTCCAAGCTGGTGATCGACATCATTCAAACGCGCCTTAACGATACTGAGATGTGACACAGATAGTGGATTGGGTTGTTGAGGCTGGATACAGCTGATGCGACAGCTTGGTTGAAGAGGTGGTCCGAATTGACTGGTGAACTGCACAGACCATTAAGATGGTTATCGACGATCGCTACACTTTTGACAGCGTCGACTTAAATCCAATCACCATTGCATTGTGTATTCACAAGTATTTGATTTTTCTTTGGGTGGCAAAATTGAAATCAGTGATTTCATATTGTAGGCGGAGTATATTAACCGGAACTTTTCGTATATAGCCACCTCTAATCAGATTGTACGACATTCCGTAATCATTTGATCAAGCTGTGGCACACTGGCTGGACCGTTGCAAGAATCAGGTAACCTGAGGGTCCAGGTTTGTAGCTTTCAGATAGAACTCAACATGTTGTTAAAGTCCACCGTGGCTATCGACAAGCTATTCAGTTCTTCAAAATTATTCACTAAATTTGCTTGTTGTAACCCACCTATCAATTTCTCCACTGCTGACAAAATCGGTGTTTTACACCGACATGTCAAACATGTTTTCTGAGGCTCTAATAAAGTGAACAACACCTCATAGAGTATATTTTACGAAGCCAGTTGACAACAATGTACACCACATTTGTTGGCCTATTGCCGCACACTCAAATCGTCAACAAACTCGTCGAACGATTGTGCTATTTAGACCATTAGTTTAAAATACATTTTAATCACAGTGTGCTTACGGTAATTGATCTAAGTGGCGCTCTCGGGGTATACAGATTTTCTGAACTTCAGTTACTTGAACTGTTTTAGTTAAAGTGTAAATATGCCTGTTGTCTGCATACACAAACTTTCATGCAGAGTTAAGTATAGTGTGTTACGTGAGATAGCTCGTACATTTTCGTCAAACCTACCTGCTCAACCCATCAGCAAGTCAAAAAGCATTCGAGCGTGCACACTGTTACAAGCATTAAAAAATAGGATAGAAAACCAATCGTTATGCTGTGTGTAACGATTCACGCCTGATCGTTGAGTTACGCGTAGCCC
>LUCH01002205.1:68504-100723 GCA_013368495.1 Paragonimus heterotremus | reverse complement strand
CAGTGCTGAGTTCCATTGAGTAGCAGGGACTGTTATGGGTGATGCTGCACCTTGATGATCCTTCTTGTAGGTTGTCAAGAAATATGCCTGCTACTGAATAGCCGCGGTATCAGTAGTATATTACGATCGCTGAACTCCACTGCAGTACGTCGACAATCGTTTTTCTTAACTACAAAGATGAACTCGGCCCATTGGATCACCCACACTTTGGGATGCATCCAGCAATTCTCACTTCATTTCGGATTAATCTGCAAGAAACCATCCTATAAATTAATCATCAGTGATGTGCAACGGTTGTACAGTTAATCCATGCTTATTCGCTTTTTCAGGTTAGACGGTCGACTACTGTCGGTTACTCACTGAACTTCGGCGTAAGCGTTTTACCTAATGGAAATTTGACAAATTTCAGCTGTGCCAGTAACCGTTAATTGCTATTTGACAACTCTCAAACAATACAGATTAGATTGGACAATATTTTGCATCCTGTCAAGCGTTTCAGTGCGCGCAATATACCTTCGAAGTACCGTTCCGAAACTGTCATCGTTACTTGGACTTACTCTTAGGTAACAAATAAAACAGACCGGTTTCATTACGATTAGGACTGCTTTCGCTAAACTAGGTAATCCCTAGCAGTAAATGCCTCCATGAAACTTCAACGGTTCATTTGTTTGACAATCAAGAGTGCCAGTACTTGTGTTCTCTCAAAGTGAAGGACCGTTAGAACGACAATGCTAGCTTGATCAAAGTAGGCATCCGTCATATATTCATAACGGCCGTGAGCCCGACCAGATAGCACTGTGGGTTGAGTTGCCGCTCATCCCAGCGGTGACGCGGAATGTATCACAGGAAGAAATAATAAAAGAGAAAAGCGAAAATGGATGAAGCAAGGGTAAACCAAAGAACAGAAAGTCTTACGGATCAAACCACGCCCTTGATTGCAACAAGTCGCTATCTTGGATAGCATTTCTAACCGCGATATCTTCAATCAGACAGGTAACATCTACTCACTTTGCTCAGCCGAATAGTCATGGTTTTCGTATTTCCTGACGTTAGTTGGTTGGTCTAAATGTTGTCAACCGCCCCATCCTCTTGTTGTCTATGATAGCCTGACCTTGTGAAGTCATTCAGTATTACACCTTATGCATCCCAAGATGTGCATTTTCAGCTTTTTACACACTTGGACCTTTAACAAGTGTAGGACAGTTAACTGAGTTTGCCTGAGTCACAAAGTAAAGATAATGCTAATAATAATTGATTCAGTTTTTGTTTCATTTGAGAATAAGAGGATTGTTTTTTTGTAAATGTCGAGCTGCACAAGTCATAACGGGAAAATAGTAAGATCGGGTGAGTGCAAATGTTTGTTTAGGAATCTTTTGCAAAATGTAGAGGTATATTTGAAAGGTTGCAAGCACAGGGTGGGTTTTTTCCTCGAAAACTGCTCGCAGATCGCGAAGCGATGAGAAACACCGAAATCAACTACTCGTTTACTGCAACGACATAGATTATTTATGGATCCAGAAAAAAGTGCAGTTCTTCGACGGCAAACCACAGTAAACAACTGGTTGACAATACGTCTAATAAGAGAGCATACAGGTCTTGATAAATCGACTGATCAAGTCGCATGGAATGGAGGGAAAATTTAGACACCGGACATATAAAGAGGGTTTTTGGATTTTAGTGCAAACGTCAATAACATGAAGTGACCATTTCATCTTATAGATCAAAGTAATCGACAAGTATTTTACAGAAAGCATTCAGGGCGGGAGTTGATTATTTACATGAAGAGAGGCGCATGCATCCGAAAGTTTCATTTATCTTTTCTTCTGCTTGAACACAAAATGTTAGCTTATTTGGTGTGTTAACACAATCTTGGAAATTCTGACTAACCCAATAGTTCGTATAAGGTATCCAGCAGGTTGTGAGAATTTAATCTAGTTGGATGTTTGATGCCCATCATACGCACAAGTGTACGATCGTCAACTGGCATGGATGTGATATAAAGTGAAAACAACAAACGGCAGAACAGAACAAAGGCAGAACACCAGAGCCATTGCTAAGTGGCGACAAGGTTCTACAAAATAATCGTATAAAGACTCGGCAGTGGAGGTTTTACTTTCAGATTCTTTGAGAATTTGAGGTAGCCTAAGAAACATGCGGATAGCTCTTGCTTTTCTTTCAAGCGATGGTAGAATGTCACGAACCATAGATAATGAATTATACAGGCAAGCGAGAGCATCGAGGGTTGGGCGTGAATGACAATAGGCAGGTCCTTCAAAATTTTGGTGCAGTAGATGTGTGTGATATACGACGAAATGTGGCCGCTTTTAGAGGGAAATTGATGTGACTGGTGCCCTCTTTCAACAGTCAACAATTTTGAGTTTTGTGAAATACCGAGTAAACAACTCATCTGGAGGTTAGTATAAAGCTTCAGTACATTCTTCAACAACCTTTGGGTCTTTATATAAATATAATGCCTATTGTACACTAGATCTATTCTGCCATATACCTGGCTTTCTCAAGTCATCTTAATGTTCATCCCATCGTAGCCGACGGGCGACTCGAAGTCCAGTCACACGTTTCCAGACGTCATGACACAATCCGTTTTCATGTACTTCCCCATCGTTGTTTTCGTTCAATCGCACCCATTCGTGATATCAACGGTTAGCCAACGATGGAACCAGCAAACGAATGTTTGGTAACGTGAAGTGAACCTATTTAATCGTTCAGTCTTTAAGAATGCACAGATAGTTGGGAGTGTACCAGAGATGTCAACTTATCGTCCATCGCACGTTTGCCTCATATTCGTTCGTTCTTTTGCAAGTTATAGTGACCTTTTCATTGAACAGATTCTAAAATTCTCCCATTTTTCTGCTAGAACCGTTTCCCATGGTTATTTATCGGCTAAATATCAGTATCGGTCATAGTTTTATTGCCGTCGTTGCCAGTTCAACACCTAAGACAGTGTACGAGTTGTGCTTTTCTGTAATGACCGGCTATGGTTTCGTAGCAGTCTGAGCGAACAGCTGGATGAGTTGGAAAGTTTACCGCCCGCAATCGATCTAGTCAGCGGTGTCGTCCATTGATCGTCATCCTTTGGTTCATTGATTATCAAACCAGCAAACAAAATGCACTGCTCATTTAGCGTGTGCTCTTCCATCTAATATTCCAACATCTCCAGGATTAAATTTGAGATTACCTTGTTATCTTCTTCTCGAGAGCCAGCATTTTTCGTCCTCTTCTGTTCTGTTTCTTGGTGACGACTCTCAGTTTTCACAGTCTTCAGCTGTGATACATTTCCACGCCCTTTGGCTCTGATTTATTTTAAATTTTAGATGGCCAACCAAGCACTTCGGCAAATTATGGCTGGTTATCGTATGAAAGCTCCAGAAGGTTGCCCCGTAGAGATTTATCGTCTCATGCGACGCACATGGAACATTGATCCAAATGAACGACCGACCTTCGCGATATTATTAAAAGAACTGACTGCTCATCTGAAGAATCTCACTGAAGAGAGGCCTGGTCAGTGCGTCTCGTCCGTTTCAAGGGCAGAGGTGGTCGACCGTTCACTTTCATTCCCTTACATGCCTCAGCTCCAGCATACTAATGATGAGGACCCTTGGTCCGCCAAGCAAGACTGTCGAAGCAGCCCTTCAGAAAAAAGACAGGTCTGTTTATTTGGCCTCTGGATAGTGTCGTATAAAAAACGGACTATTGAATAGTTGTTCCATCTTTCTTCACATCAGCGCAGTTTCACACCTTTGGCTATTTTAAAACAATTGTCAAAATAAAATCTGTAAAGTAGAATACTGCTGGTTACTGCCATGTAATCAATAAAAATTATTGCCACGCTGGTTAGCCACCGGGTACGGGTTGATTTCTTTTAGAGCATTGCGACATCATTGAAATTTGTCGACTGCTCGGTTCACATTACAATAATTAGTTTTTTTTTCAGGTTTGCATCTTGAAAATGTAATTAGTTATCTATCTGTTCCAGAGGTAGCAGTGGTAACGAAATGAATAGTAGTAGGTATCTTGTTAGAAAGTCGACCGTATCATCTGTGCGGTGTTGACGGCACCAATGTGACTGGTGTGATGCCCTCCCAATTTATAACGAAAGTGCTCGTTTTTAGTTGCCCCATCGTCACTCCATCAGGTTTCCTATATAGCCGGCTGTCGAATTCGCATTGGATGCTGAGCGTTGCTGTTGATATGGTGAACTGAACACTGGATCAGTCTGTTCATAAATGGAATTGTTCGTCTCTACCACGAAGACATTTGCGGGCAGTGACATGATGTCTACACTGGCTGGGTACATGTTAATCATGAAACCAGACCTGCCACGTTTACCATGGAATTAGTTCAAGTTGTCCTGTTTATTCACCCCACTGTTATACCTTGGTTATAGGTTTTGATTGTTGGTTTGATCAGTGGATGACTGGCAACCCATATGGACGATGGTTATTTGGGTCAGTCAGTTTGCATAACTAAAGCCAGCTTTATTTTTTGTTGTAAATCTGTTCAAGTCCGTTTTCACTTTGATTCTCGAACAACTTTTGTTTTCACTTCCGCTTCTGATTTGCTAAATTCGTGTTTATCTGACAAAATCTCAGACATTTTGCAACTTATTTTTCTCTGACCATAGTTACCACACATGCATCCTTATATGGATACGCTATGCAAATGCCGTCACGCTCGCTAACGACTCTAAAGTCTTCATGTGTCCAGCTGTAATCGAACTTACGTGAACTAACCTTTTTTCTGTCATGAGTTTAGATGGAGAAGACAGTGGGCTGACACTACACAGTTCATGTCAGTACGATTTACATCACATCGTTAGGAGCACACACAACAAACCGTTTACATATCAACGTGGACAAACAAATGAACCAGCGAAGAATGTCAGTACGTCAGACTTCGAAGTCACCGTCATTACACTCAGTTGTTTCTGAACTACTAGCACTAGTCTAACCCTTCAGATGGTAACCGTCTCAGTAAAATGCAATACTCGGCTCTGCGACGTCGAGTACAGAACACGGTCGCCGGATCACTTAGGTTTTGTGTCGTTAGAATGTGACGTATAGTGGACGATACAGGCTTTCTGTGTTTATGTATGGCTCTGATGTGATATGTTTTATTATCTACTGTTTGGCCTACTTCGGGATGTGTTCCATGACCTTGGTTTGTTATTGGCATTCCGTCGCGTACTCACATCGATATTCACAGGTAACCTTGGGCTTGCCAGACGACGTTGTGACTGGAAATTTTTCAAACAAGACGACTGAAAATACATTATGTGGCACGTTTGCAACTTCCTGTGATTATTTCGTGTTAAATATATATGCAGTATGGTAAATCCTAACAATGAAACTAACGAAACAATGCTGAGTTAATTAACATACACCAAAAAAGGGTATTCCGGTTCACACTGCCAGTCGATTACAGCGATGGGCTACGATGTTATTAAGATACAATTTTGAAATCCGGTTCAGGAAAACATCAAGTTTTGAGCACGCAGATGAATTATCTCGTCTCATAACAAAAGAGACGGTCACAAGGCCTGATAAGGACTCAGTCATTTCATCAATATCAACAGATGAGGAGGTTTACAAAGTTTTTTTCAGACTCAGTCAGTAATCTACCAGTAGCTGCCAAAATGGTGGCAAAAACGATAACAGAGGATGCTTTATTATAGCAAGTCATGCACTGCCTCCCGAATGGTTGGTCAACTGGTTCAATAGATGAGAGATTGAAACAATTTCTTCGCCGCAAGGAATTACTTACCGTGATCAACTGGTGTTTAATGTTAGCAGACCACGTAGTGATTCCAACAGTTTTACGGCATCACGTAATAAGGCAGTTACATTCGGGCCATCCTGGTATTAGCCGCATTAAGTCGGTGGCTCGCAGTTATGTTTATTGCCCAGGAATCGACGGGCAATTCGGAAATTTGGTTCGATCTTGCAGAAATTGCACAATGGCGATAAAAATGCCCGTTAAATCTGAACTCTACTCATGGTCCAAGGCTGACAAACCCTGGTCCCGATTTCACCTTGATTTTGCGGGCCCATCTGTTTATTAGCAATCGATGCACACTCAAAGTGGCCAGAAATTTTTCCCATGAGAATCGCTACAACGTCAACAACTATTTCTCATCTTCGACGATTGTTCGCTCAATTTGGTGTTCCGGAAGTTCTAATGACGGACAACGGACCACGGTTCAGTTCACTGAAATTCCGAGCATATTGTGTCAGAAACGGCGCTCATAACCTATTCACGCCAGTTTATCACCCACAGTTTAATGGCCAAGTGGAGAGATTTGTAGATACGTTTAAGAGGGCCTTACAGAAACTGGAAAGAGAAGGCAAAGTAGGAGAAATGATCGACGTTTTCCTGAGGGGCTACCGTTCAACAGCTAACCCAGCGACACTGGAACAGCAGTCACCGGCTAAAGCATTTCTGGGACGACAGTTAAGAATTCCACTTGATGCTATACGCCCAAAGATCAATACAACAGAAAGAAATGGGCAAATGGAAGCACAGTTCAACAGGCATCATGGAGCACGCCCCAGATATTTCCGACCGGGAGATGCAGTCTGTGTGCGGAATATGCGTCACATTGGGGAAGTTTGGCTACCAGGCCTAATTGTCAGTCGTAAGGGTAATGTTGTCTACCGAGTCAGAGTTGGGAAATTCATCTGGACGCGTCATATCAATCACTTGAGACAACGAGCCGATGATAGCCGGGAATGCCATCGGATTGACGATCAACTACCCATTGGCATTCCCGTTAACGCCAACATGCCAGACACCCCCAGTCATCTCAGACACTGGATGTTCGCAGATCTAATCGTGTTCGTGAACCAATCCGACGTTTAAGTGTTAATCCCAGAAAACATTGTTATGACATGTGATTAACTCGTTTTTGTTGAAAAGAGAGATGTTACGGAGGCGTTACTGTTGTTGCAGATAGTCAATCTACTTTTGTCCTAACGCCTGCTTATTTGTCTTACCAGCCGTTGGTGGTCTGGTTAAATTGGATCAATAGGTCTCTGCTTTCTGATTGGTTGTTTGTCGGACTGGTCATGTTTATGGATAACATGTCACATTCGTTGTGGTCACCTAGTGAGTGACAATTCCAGTGTGCCCTCTCGAGTCTCGTGTTCTAATACCGCACGGCTGGTTGGGTTATAACACTCTGCGACCGTGTATGGTAATCCTTTCATCCTATAAATCTAGATCCTCTGTGGTCTGATTTTAACTGGTTCTTCCAATAAACGGTGTTGCCGCGTCTCTTCTCTTCCTTGGTTTTAGGTCAAACGATTGAGTGCGTAACCAAGGAAATGATCCAGTAGACATATAGTGTTTTACGTAACCTCTTATTCCGTTATTTTAAATGCTACCTATCACCGGTAAGCTGGTCTAGCTGCGTAGCCGTATGTACTTTTATCACTGATTCGAACTTATCCAAGACCCGTTTTCTTTTCATACTTATATTTTCCTACGCTTACTCGATATAAACTTGATTAGGAGGCATCCGGAATTCGGATGGGCTACCGACCTTTTTCAATGATCACCGGGTGCTATTACACCTGACCGTTTTAGTACGGTTGAACAAGATTTTTAATTCACCATCACATCCACGTTTCCTTTGATGTGTTGTGTGCACTGTTGGGCATAATTACTGTTACTTTGTCTGCTTTCAGTCGGGCAACTGTTACGAACAAATTGAAGAGCCCCGTGGTTCCACCATTCCGCGAAGCGGATTTGGACACCATTCCTCATTGGCTGCGCCGGTTCACCTCATGAGTCGTTCGTTTACATCGGACAGTTCTGAGGCAGATGCTCACGTTCGCCGCACTTCACCCACCATCGCTGAAGGAAGCAAATCGGTTACAACCTGTTTGCCAAAAATTGATCGGATAAAGCTTGTGTGAATGTTCTATTCCCCTCTTATCAGTACCTTGTATAGCTCTTCACTCTTCTGAATACTTGTGAATACTGGAGAAAAACTAACCAACCCATATTGTCCATTTCTTTCAGTCATATCCATTCACAATGCAGTACATACTGTTCGGTGATAATTTTACTCTTCGTTTTCTTATATTCATAGATTCTAATGTAACCCCTCCAATTTGCAATATACTGGCTGAATTTTTTTCGATGTTGCATGGTTGTTTGTGACCTATTGTCTCCGTTTGTTGTGTACATAATGTGAATTATGTTGCTGAGTACCTATAGCTTCATAAACGATGTGTGGGGTCGACTTATTACCATATAATTTGCAAAAATAGAGTCCCAACGTATTGAAGTTAGGTGTGAACAAAAATAAGACGAACCCTGGCGGCGCTGTCGGTGGGTTGTAGCTCAGTAGCGAACCGACTTTGTGTAGTGTATTCAGCTTTAGCACCACATAAGAAAGACGATGACTGATAAGGCTCCGTAAATCTCCGATACCGTTCCGCAAGATTTTCGCGACCCGTGCGTCATTTTTCTGCATTCCGAACTGAATCCTTCAGCGATTAGTGATAGCTTTAATCAATGCGAATCAGCACATTATTATTTTGTGAATAACCGAATACGACCAGCGTTTTCACTTAACTGAATATCTCACTTCAGTCTTCTTGAATTTCTGGCATCCCGTCCTTTTCAGACTTATTTGCCTCTTGTTCAAATAAAACTTCATCTTTCCAAGAGACTCATTTCAATAGCCCGTTCATCAGATTGAATATCAAACCTGTGCCGCGTGGAATAAAGAGGATGAACCGCTGAAAAGATGTTTCACAAGATGTCTACGGTTGTGAACCTTGTCTATTAGGTAGCTCATAGCTTAAATGCATGTAGCACGATATCGAATACAGTTGACCAATAATGCCTTTAGTTTGATACATAAACATTATAATGGTGGTAGAGCAACTAGTGGGGACTGATCAGATTTGTTTTCCAAAGTATACGGCTCCTTCGTTGGTCGGCAAAAGTTCACTGAAACAAGTTGACCTCCTTCTCATACTCTCTTCATAGACTTCGATGCCGGTTCATAATCCACCGAACATTCACCCTGCCGCCAGTCATGCTTACAGTGTTCATGCCACAAACTGTTTGCTAGCATGTGATAATTGTAGCGGCGGGAAAACGTGAGCATTTTCACGAAAGAGTCAGTGTGCTCTGCATCCGTGCACTCACAATCACGTGGTTACTAAATTAGACTTTGGAGACGTTCGTCGTTTACCTGTCTGGCACTTGCTGCTTGCGCGTGATCATTCGTGCACCGTGGAATTACCATGTGATCAACGAAACCTCCGAACAACGAATCTTCAACGATAGCAATCTATCTTCAAAACTAACGTAACCTCTCATCGTCGATTGCGTTGGCTCATCTACCCTTCTCTGTGGAACCCGGGGCTACTGGACAACAACTTGGCATTGAAGCATGAGACAATTAACGTTAAAGCCTGTCTCCGTCATACCAACGGGTCTCCTCGGTTGGAGATCAAAGGATTAGAGGCGTTTTCAGATACGGCTCAAGTTCGCATTCAGTGGCGCTTGTATTGAGGATTTATTATATCTTGGCCACATCCTTTTTCGCTTTGTTTTATATTGTACGGCACTATACTCGTTCTTGTGATAGGTTTTCTGTTAAGTATGTGGAAATTTGTTTCGTATAGTATTCAGTGTAGATTGGATGCTGACTGGCTGCATTCAAGGTGATCAGACTCGAAACTGTTTTAATATGGTTGACATTGGTTGTCATTTCCGCGAAGCTTCCTATAACTCCTTGATCCAAGTATCCTATGAGAGTGGATACTGCCACTGTGGTTTTCCGTTTGCCATTCATGTGTTAAGGAGTTAGGACATTGAGAAATCCTTTCTTCCCGAGAAACTACATCTTAAGTTGCGTTTGAAGTATTGCATGTGACTTTAATGGCTTTCATTGTGGACATAATGACTATGTAAACTTACAGGTACATCTTTAAGTATTTCGACATCTTCCTTACTTAATCAAACAGAGTTGGTTTCATTTGTCGTCTCGTTCAAAATTCTGACATGTTGAATGGAATAGCTTTAGCAAACTCTGACCAATAGACACTTGTTTGCCAGCACCGAATTTCTCTGTTAATGTTGACCTAATATCCGGTTACCTTAACTCATGGACACTGCTCTGAAGAAATTTCCATACCACTGACTTAAATACGGTTACTCTGTCCCTCAATCCCCATAGCAAGTTCCTTTGCCTCCGTTAAAGGTAGGGGTCGTAATCAACATTTGAGCGATATCTTCATAACAATTTCTTATTTTTTTTAGTTCTTTTGCACTTTGTTCCAAGTGCAAAGTTATCGCACATCAGAGGGAGGGACTTATACGCAATGGGATTTTATTTGTGTTTATTGACAACTCATAAATGACCGAAATTGTGACTTTCTGGAACTACGGTCTACACCCGTAGATCAAGTGATGTTAACACCCTGCCTTTAATATCGATTTCGTAGCAGTCTGAATCACGTGTCCTCAAGCTAAATATTTAGTTGTTTGATCACATGGCTCAGACGCTTGGAAGCTGCGATACAAGGTATTCTGTTGGTGAACCTTACGGCCATCAACTTCGAGTACATCGAAAACTGGTGCAGGTGTATTTTTAATGGGTTAAACCATAAAACAAATATGTTCAGGATGCATTCAATCTGTTGTTCGGATTGCTTAACTGTAGGGGGTTGTTCTCAAATTGTCATGCAAACTCAAATTCTCGATCGGGCAACATGTGCAAGGTGTATGTATACACCTCCACACATTGCACTTCATTCAACTGATTAGATAAACGTAGGTCACGTCTTTAGATATAATTAGCCAGTACGGTATCCATATTGACTACACGCTTCTCCCTGACAGCGCCGCCTACCTCACGCACGCGTCGTGTTAATGGTCTGTCTTCCAATTCTGAAACAGTATCGAACATAGGGAACCGTGCGCGTCTCACGTGATGGATCGTCTTTCGACTCTTCAGTGACATATCAGGCGAAAAACTACGGAGGCATGATCCAGTACTACTCGATGGGTGTAGCAGGATACAACGTCTTAGAAAACATTGGGCTAGAGCCGACCGCCCGCAGGGAGATGACTGAACAGCTTCAGTTCAATAAGGTTAGGGACGCTTTTTAACAGTGGCCTGTTTCATTCGCACACAGAGACAACAGGTGCGGCGGTCATGTCTGGGTCGCCAGTGCGCCCACAGCATTGCATTTGCCCTCGTCTGGTTAGACTGCGTCGCGTGATCTTTCTGACTAGTCAGTTGACCCTTGGCCTACTTGTGCTCGCAAGGTGGGTGTTGTACAGCACGCTGTGCGACCGTGCAGTTGTTCCTGCTTGCCAGCCTTTTCCTCCGTACGTTTGTTTGCTTCAATGCATTACTACTGCTGATCGCACCTGGCTTCTATATTACCAATATAGCAGGGTGTGACTTTTAGTTTAGTCGGATGCTGGAATACCTAGAGCGGTCATTTCCAAGGAGGACCGGTTGTATTTCACAAGCTGTAAATCTCAGTTCGTGGTGCCTTTGAGAGAGCGGTTTGGACAACGAGATTAACTGAACACCGCATATCTAATCAACGTATATTCACTATCTTGCTTGGCGAAACTGATTGCAGTTTACGAAACTTATCACTTTATAATTCGCTCAAGTTAATGAGCAACTCCTAACCAACAGGAAAGTGCAAAACTGCCGAGGAAGCTGATGCTTCAGAAATTTGCGAAACACCACCAACGTATTTGAAATATGGCAAGTCTTCATATGTTGGAAAGACATGATTTCCGGATTGCGAAAAGCAACAAACATGAAGAAACACCCGAACAACCAAAACACTAGCGGTTGAAGAATATGCGCGTCAGTCACGAGTTTATCTGCTCCAGCTACGACCTTATACTAAGATCGGTTTCTGTCGAAAGTCCCTTACGCAAAATAACTCTTCTGCAGGTGAGACCAGAGATGAATGTTTATTATCATATATTTTTAGACAAATGCAGTCGCTGCGGTTATCGAAAAGTTTTGGTCAAATAGACAAGTCATTACTCTCTCCAAAGTTTCTTGCAGTTCAATGTAAAGGTGGATTCATTCATTTTCACGTGGGTTAGGGCCAAGTCGCTTTATGGAATTACCTAATGAACCCAACCAAATAAAGGTCATAATGAAGAACGCCAAACACCAAATGTTGTCTTGTAGTCAACGTAAGATGCACGTCCCCAAGTACCTATTAATAAAAATTTAAAGTTATCTGTTAGGATTGACAGTGTATCAGGCTCATTCAGAAAACGCCTCATGTCGGTTACCAGCATTCCCAACGTTACCTAGGTTCGTCTACTCAGGCTTCCAACGGCCCTTAAAACGAATCTGTTTGCCGGTCATACGGCTGCGGGTTTGAGCTCAGGTCGAAATTTTCCTAGCCTGACAGTATCCAGTTCCTCACATGATCTAGCATATGGTGATCTCATGCCGATTACCTTCGCCTTATCTCTTATAGAATCTTGTATTCGAATTTCTCACATGTACTCAAGATTACCTCTACCGCACGGTCCGGCATTTACATCGTCAGTAGCAAGAGTAAGAAACAAAGCCAAGTCATTATTCAGCAAGATGTTACTAAATGTGAACTGTGATTAGCAAGAAGCACGTCTGGGTCCATTTATCTTCCGAAATCTGCTCATTTGTTGCTACTGGATCGTTCACCGTGTGACTAACAGCAAATGCCTGCCACTAGCACCATCGACTATATTCGTCATCTGAAATGGACTTGTTCCTATTATTTGGTTCAGCTAGTCTCTTTGCCTTTGTTTCACGTTCTTGCCATATAAAACCCGGTTTACTTCGGTATGCACCCGATAGGAAACAGTGGCACGGAGTAGACTGCATTTTATTTCGAATTTCACCAACATCAACATGTTTTGTCTCCCACAAGTGTTCACCTGGACGAAGGCTAGAGTTCATGACGCGTTTTTTGGAGTACACTTTATTATGATCAGTTATCGGGATACATACAAGTGATGTGACCATGAAGTGGTTGGACAGATTCACTAACCAGAGTATGCTCATCGTCAGAAAGTAGGTTGCAAAGTTAAATAGCGATGGAGTCGGTGGCTCGGGTTGATGGTTCAGGTATTCAATTCATCGAGCTTGGCATTTAGGTTGCAAACGTTTCATCATCAAACGCAAATAGCTCATTTAGTCAGTTGCTCATTCAATCCGTCGAGATCAGACGCAGCAGAAAAGGGTACTTCAAATCGAAGATGTTCGAACGGTGAACGCGTCAATTCTCATAGTGAGTAGAAATAACATTTTTAGTGAAAAGTAGAAAACACGCGCATAGTGAACAGACTCATTAATTTGCAATGATGGAGCAAATTGTAGAGAAGTTTTTTCGTCCGGCCCATCAATTTTTAATGGTCAAACATGAGTTACTGAATAGCTTAGTTAAATGCGGGTGTTCCTTACTAAGCTTTCAGTTATAACGAAAGCGAATCAATTCAACACGGTAGTTACGATGCTCAAGGATTTGGACTCCGATGTTCACAAGCATTTAGAACGACCACCACAACAGTTCAAAACACCGATTTCCGAGAATCAGGGTTGCTATGGTATTGTACGTAAGTCACTGAAGTGAGATCGAACATATGACGACGTTCGTGGTGCGATGAAGTCAAAGTATAAAAGATTCATGCATTACCCCCAAGCGATTGCGCAAACGACGCGAAGAACAGATTGGCACGCGCGAAATTTGTATGGAATCACGAGGTCACTACTATATTTCAACAACATGCGAAGGTGGTACAAAAATCTGCCGGCAGCCAAGCCACGTACCTACTAACTAGTGCTTACTGAGGCGGCTCTTGATCGGGGACTCGAAGTTGAGGGATCAAAACGATGTCAAGTCAACAAGTTACTTCGGACTGTGTAGGAAGATGGCTAGAGACGCGTAGACATTGTTTCATTCGTATAAGCTTTTTGGAGTTGTCCCTTAAATAGTGTTACTAATCTCTTGGCACATTACCTATTGTAGAAGATATCGAACTGTTTTGTAATACTGTTAACGGATAAACTAGTGCAGTCGAGATTAAAACATACTCTTCAGATGTAATTTTTAAGTGTACCTCAGTTCGCAAGCCAACCCTGTTGATTATCGGTGCGTTATCGGCTCTTCATTTGGAACAGAAGTTCGAATATTTTTACTATTCTGGTTATGTAACTTCATGATGCCCCCGCCATTGAAGTTGTCAGATATAGCCTCCTGTCGAGATGATATCTGTATCATGATAAACCATAGTTTTTTTAACGCCATAGGAGGGGCTGTCTCTATCTTGTTCGCCTCACCCTTCAGAATTCGTATGTCCCATGTCATTAGGTGCAAATTTACTCACAGTTTGTCTCAAATTGAACGTGTCGTCCTCCCCAGTTGGATAAAGAGTAATCGGATGTAAGTAAACATGGACACACGAACACGCACAAGAGTCCCAGACACGCGAGGGGTAGTTTAATTTGATTAAGATATTGTTACCTTTGGCAGACTGCATTGTGATCTTATTTATATTTGCCTGCCAAGCATGAACCTGATAGTTTTAAGGACAATGATGCAACCAACTGGCTTCATTGGTCAAGCTGACGGGACAAACAGTTCGAAATGAGGTGACTGAAAAGTCTACGGCGAGTGTGACAATCGTGAACAGTTGTGAGTGATGTTCGATTCACATTTCGATATGGGGATAGATCGGGTAACAGAGGTCGTTTTTTGGTGTTGAAATTAGTAGGATAACTGTGATGTAAACTGGATGCTCGAGCATGAATGACAGTACATGAGCAAATCAAGCTAGTTCGCGTACATTTTTGAAAATAGTCGGAATACCAACGTCGTCATTCAGCCGTTCAATGGAGACACAAAGAACGAACGCCTGTTCATATTCAAGCGTTAGTGGGCCACTTGAGAAGCTAAGAAATTTACACTCCTAAGAACTGTTAATTAGGTTCTCTTCCGCTGATGTCAATAAACCGTTGACATAAGTGAGACCGCTGAGTCAGATCGTTAGTGTCATAGCAGTTTGTGATTCCTCGGCATAACTGGTGCTGATGAGGTCCAACAAGGTGGAAATGGCTGTCCATCACTTCGCCAGCGGTAATTGAGACCAACAGTTTGCAAGGCTTCTCCGTATTTGTTGGAGTAAGTAGAATGTGGTAATATCGTTACTTCTGACACTCAACTGCAACAAGCAAAACCTTTAACCCGGTCGTACGACTTACCGATGATTATCGTATTCAAGTTTCAGCAATATAATTTTACATGGTTATAGTTTTTCATTCGTCAACTTTGGTCTCAAACTTGCTAGCTTATTGTTGCAATTTTGTGCGAAGAATTTAATTGGTTGTTGAATGACAGCAACTACCACTTTCTTCAGATATGTCCGTATTTTACGTCTTTTTGTCACGCGTATGCTACGCAGATTGCCAAATTCTCAAGTTATTCAGCTACTGAACCTCCAAAGATAAAGGAAGCAGAGTAACAGTCATATATATGGAGCTAAAATGCTCTCACCGATCAACATACCAAACCCCCATATAAGAAACAAATTGGAGTTAGTCGCGGATGATCTTCTAGGCACAAGAGGCAACTTTCCACGGGCAGCGAAAATTAGTGTGATTAGCTGAAAATGTTAGTTACGCCTGTTTTAAAGTTGAGTAATGTTGTTGTTACGTAAATGACAAACAGATTTTCCTGAACTTACAAAACGTATGATTTACAATGGAACAGCTCACTTGAGGAATTACCCCTGTTTAAAATGACCAGTCTTCGCTCAGCGCGCACTCTCCGAAATGCACTGATTGTAAAGCGTTGTCTTGGCGACTGTTTTTCCTGTACCATTGCCCCTAGCATACGACCACCTAGAACGTTATTTATTTACGGGGATAATTGTTCCAGTCTTACAACGAAACAAATTCAACTTCAAATTTGCAAACATCCCATTTGAAAAGCTTTCTAAAAATGATTGCGAAATATTCCGATATAGCCATCGAGGTCTGATACGTTGTGCTATAATCGTTCTCGTGACATTTATGTGAATGCCTCCGCCAGCTTACGCATGGTAGTCCATTAACAGATGCTCAACCGCATTGCTCAATAAAATATCTACTGCCGCGAGTCTACAACGTTTTTGTGGGCCTGTCACAATTTCACTGTGACCCGCGTTCCCTAGTATATTACCCTAAAAGGACCGGTCTTCGAGGTAATACAAAGTGCTTCTTCTTTAAGAGAGACATTATAGTCTTATGGATTCCAGTCGATGCGAGTTCGATGTAGTAAATAAAACAACTTTGTGATAAATGTCAAAATAGACAGACATTGTTAAACAATACTGGTTTTAGACAAATACTTGTGTGTCAAGTATACTGTCTATTTTACCTGAGAATACTATAGATTTAAAATGAGTTACCCTGTCGAATAGCCCTTGCTTACAGTTTGTTTCAATGGTTGGATAACTTTCGTACGCCAATGAGAGATCACACAGTGAGGTTGACAGCACGTAGGTTGTAAGAATCGAAAAGTAAGGAAAAAACAGAATTTTGTCGGGTCTGAATCACAAGTGTTTCCTACTGTTCGAAAGCATGGTTAGATGTGTTTATCTTTCTGTCTGTTTTACAATATATGTTCTGCTGGACAGTAAACAACGTCAATCACCAAGACAGTATGATCGAGCGGCTCGCCACTTTCACTTATCTATAGTACCTTCGCTTTATCACCGAGAGAATGAAGCGTACAGTGTACAGTGCAATCATGGAAATCTCACTCCCAGATGCAAGGAGTCATCACTGAAGAGCATTACTGGCGAGTCCAAGTGCTGATTTTGAGTAGATTCCATCAATTCAAACCCATAAACTAATGCCGCCACACAAGCCCACACATAATCTATCGGACCAATTCTCGGGATGAATATGTCGCGGCCTGCTCATGTTTTTGGTCAGCTGAACGCACGGCAGGTTAACTTCCTGTATTAAATGCAAATCAAACCTTAGTTCACCAAAACGCTACGTGGAAATAAACCACGAACTGTCGCATGTGACCTGCTGATCTGTATTACGATCAACGCACAATCAAGCCCGATTTCGGCCAGCAAGATGAACTGACTGTTTCCTAATGGGGCGAGCTGATACCATTTTGTTGCATAAAAGTGTTTCTTGTATGGTTCCGAAAGAATTATTTTCTTAGATGTAGTACCCGATACAAAAGCAGTTCATCCTTTGTGAAAGTTCCTTTTCAACTGTAAGAGTACTGCATTATTAGTACCAGGATCGTGGTCCCATTCTGTAGTGTGGAATCGAGCCATAGAAAAAAGCAACTGAGACGTCACTAATTGCCGCTTTTAGTTGTTCAATGATCATCGATCATGACTAGGTTGAGTAGGTTTTATATGGCTACTGAAATGTAAAGATCTACCGATCCAGACGAAGAATCTCGTGAACGTTGAAGGTGGAAAGAAATAAGGTTCAAATACGGGTCAGACGATTTGAAGAGCATGATGGTGATACATGAGCTGTTCGAGGTCGACGTCCTACAAATGTATTCGGTGGACAAGAGCGACCACTTCTTAAGACCGAAGTAGATAATGGATGTAACCCGATTAGTACACGTTGGACCGCCTATCTCGAGAGTTTCGCGGCTTGAGGCAGCATCCCCATCAGTAATGATAATGGCTCAATCGAACACGTGATACGTGATATGTGCAGATCAAGGCTTAAGTGATAAAATACACTGAAACCGATGTCCACTCTGTTTTAACAAAAACTACATGTATCCCTGTTTTAATCTATAGGTTGTATGTTGAGAAAAATGGTTCGGCTCAGTGCAGTTAAAGGTCAACAGTCATTCATGGCAGCTCAACTGAAAGAAGCAGAACACTGATTGTTTTAAACAATTCATAGAGGGTTACCGAAGGTAGTCGATTAAACGACGATCTAGGTCTATTCAGAAAGCAATACTATAACGTTGATTTCTGAAGATATATGAGAAAGTGGGCCAATTCTCAAAAGCAAAGACTATTACAGTCAAGTATCCAGAATGGCCATGTCTGTGAATCAAATCCCTGACCACTGTTATGTAGACGTATATTTACCTAATACGGCCCATATTGTGTTACTCATAAAAGAAGTGGTTGATCAAACCACTGACGTAGTCGAGTGGATAAACCCAACGAACGAGAAGCCCGACTTAATCGATCTCTTGGCCTGTCTAGCTAATGAGCACTTATGCTGCCCCAGTTAAGTCACTCATCGTATTATTACGTAAAATTAAACAGACGTTGTCAGTATTCGGCGAGGTAGTGCTGGTCAGGCAATACTAATCGATATTTTCCACGCAACATTCGTCCGCACAGACCCATTGTTTGCCTCGAAGTTGACCGATAAGTCTTGACAGATAGACTCGTTCTCTTGTTTTCCACAAATCCACTTTATTTATAGGACATTTTTTGTATATAGCTGATGCTACACAACGAACTGTTACCATCCCGCTAAATGTCTACTTCCGCTACGTTTGTACCTGTCTGCAGTCAAATGTCCTATATTTGTGAACCCGGGTACAAAATCCAGGAATTCCAACTGGATGGCTTATAAAAAAACAGGTGTGCTAACCCATTTGGGTCAGTGAACGGTCCTAACATACTGCTGTAACCGTGGTCATGCTGGCTGGCACGAGGTTGTAGGTGTATTTCAGATCAAATTGTTCAGCTTTGTCGTCCGAGTGTTTTGGCAGCCACGACCGCTGAGAAGTTTGTCCATGGCCAGTTGTTATCGATCGTGGATCGTGACGTCCAAACCACTAAGATACTGGGGCAGAGCGATTGGACCTAAAATGCGTGTACACTCTCGTGCCGATTAGCAGAGGTGTGATTGTAGCAGATTGTCAAGGCCGTTCACTAACCCACCTTGGTTAAAAGGCCTACTTTTGAGTAAGCCATTCAGCTGGAACACCCGTGACACAGTTTGAACCCCGGATTTTGTATCCCCGTCCGCAGTTATAGGACGGTCGGTGGCATTCTTTCATCATCCAATCCAGTGCATACACGACTCCTAACTTATTGCAACGGCCATCGTGTGATATGCACATATTTCAGACGGGGAACATGTCAACACGAGATTGTTTATCGCGATGACGTAGGGTTCAGCTAAAGAAATGTGGAGCGATAGTTTGCATCAATTGGCCAATATTTAAAGAGTATGTAATTCACTCGGAACTTTTACAAACGTATTGGTTGGGTGTTCCTTACCCAGAGTAAATGAAGCCATTTACTTAGGAGATTCGCAGGAACTTAACAGATTAGAGTAGACTGAAGAATTCTGTGTACATCTAGATCTGCTGCCTTTTATTTCCCGGTGCCGATCGACTTCTGCGACTCCACTGAATATTGGTTTTTCACTAAGTCACAATTACACTCGACTCGGCACAAATCCATTGAGCTACCAATCTCCAAAGACCGAAATCGGACGATCGACTGGAGTGTAAAGGACGCGCTTACGAGTCACGATTTCGTCAGTGGAAGTTAGATCGAACAGCCTGAGTGCAAAAATTTTAGGTTAAGTAATTGAGCGGTGACATGGACAGTCCTTCAAGTAGGAAGTGATGAGAATTTAGTCTTCGCTTGAGATAGTGTCTTTTCAACTGGAAGAACTGAGTTGACTTTTCCCGAACACCGTCAATAGTGTGAGATACAACGATTTACTCAAGAATATTTACCATGAATGTTGCCAATACTGCGTGACCGAATATTTCGGGGTGATGTTCTGACCGACCGATAGAGCCTTTTGTAGCAGTGTAAAGGTTACACAACGAAAACTCTTGTGTTAACGACGAATTCATAACAGTTGAATTAATGCCTCTCCACCCGACTGTTTAGGGTGTTCAAGACTTAGTGCCTAGTCAGGTCAAGAGGTGGATGAGCGGTATTCAACAAAGGTCATCTAAGGAATAATTTAGAAGGAGTCCGATTGTGAAAAACGCAGACTTTGGCTTAAGTCGAATCAGTGACTGAGACAGCAAGCCCAGATGTGCCAAGGTGTCCATCATCTCAGCTACCAGGCCATGCCGAAAATTCGGAAATTTCATATTTGGACTCAGATGCCCACCCAGCGCATAGTGTCATGTGAAATCTACCAAACGATTCAGGAGATTGCTACCCAGACAGGATTTCTCAATCAGTTCACGATGACTTAGTTGATAGAGCATTTGCTGCGTCTGGGGGTGCTATTTCCGTCGCTGGTTCGAATCCAGCTGATGTTCAGGCTTTTTGAAGCTGGGTCTCGTCTAATTTATCATTTCTACCAAATCACTTGTCAGCAAGAAATATATGCCAGAAATGGAGTTCCCGCGTATAAAATGTAGCATCCCAAGGGCGACATTTGTGCCCTATTCCGTATCAGATCCGAATCAGCTAACCAATGCTAGCTGATTTCAACCATTTATTTTTTCATTAGGTTATATTGTTTATATGCTTTGCGCCATCCGAACTCTCGAACCACCCTGTCTTTTTGTTTGAGAATTGCTCCAAGTTCTCAGCGAAGGCAGGTTATCTCTAATTCTATCACGAGTGCAAAGGTTGATGTATGTGGAAAGGAACCATTGCAGCCTTTAAACTAAAGCGCCTGCATATAGGGGAGATCACCCAACAAGCTCAGAAATCAAGCTGTGTTGTCAATACCCTACAGACGTCAAGCTATGCTTATGGGTGGTAATAACGGGGGAAGATAATTTATAGTTTCCCTAGCCGTTGCGCTTTCTCTTGCCTATAGGCTGAAATCGATCAGTTGTTTTGTGGTTGGCCTGCCAACGAGCAAGCATGCACCACAGTCCCAGGAGGGTTTGAGAAAGAGTTTTTAGAAACGGACAGCTGTTTCGACCTGGTTGAGTCTCATCAGCACCAACCAACAAACAGCCAACCACAAAACAGCTGGTCGATTTTAGCCTATGAGCGGAAGGTATCGCAACGACTAAGGAAACTAATTCGCATATGTTCCTTCAACCCTGGTGGCCGTGACCCAGTGGTCTAGTGGGTAAGTGCTTGGACTACAATCTGCCGTTTACTTGCTAGTCATGAGTTTGATTCTCCGGCGTATGTGATGCTGGTGAAACTCAGCTAGGTCGAAACAGCTATCCATCACTTTGCTGCTGATTGCTGGGATCAGCCGTTGGGCAATCTTTAGTTTAATCAAGGCAAGTCAAATCCAGAGTAGTTCGACCGCAGTTAATTGCAAAGAAGGGGTTTCCAGGGTAGAAAATCAACGTTTATGTTTGAAGTCATAGAGCTTTATACCTCCACATATTGAAACTGTCTTTCGCAGGCCTATTAAATGAGGAACAGATCGGTCGCCTCACTCATTACCACAATCGGCTTGTTTCTGAGGCATCATATGTCATAGACATTTCAAGGGAAATGTACGATCTTTATTCGTAACAAGCTTTTCAATCCGAATAGCTTTAATGTTTAAATGTGATGTAGGCAAGACCGTCAGCATAAGGTGTGATTTTGATAAGACACCAGCGACAGGACAAGAACGCTGGTTTTGGGCGCATTTGTGAAGGTGGGTTTGAATGCCAAGCAGCCTGCAAAGTTCAACTTAAATGAGCGGAGGTTTTCGTACTATCGCTTGCCAAATCACACTAACGAATTATGTGACAAATCATTTAGACAAGGCCATGTACATACGTTTCACGTCTCAAAAACGTGTCCCTTTCCTTCTGGAAAACACGTTAGAAGGGCCAGTCTGAGTTCCTGATCTAAGTCTGGTCTACCATATGTTGCACGCTCAAACGATGGGTGTACACACCCGTTATGTTCTGAAGTAACCCAGTGGAGCTAAAACGAGACCTCGATAATATGAATTTTACTCTAAGTTTTCACGATTATACCACGTCACTGCAGCGGACTTTTTTTCCCTCTATGAAGTGAACTCTCGCCTGTGTTAATGAGTGGTTTTATTTTTTCTTACATCAGGCACAATTAATTGTTGACCTCTAGACTTTCAGTTTGTAAATGTTACTATCAGTCCTGCGAACTCTAGCGGATGACTTGATAAATAATATTTTAAGTTATTTAACAGGCCCACCCTTTCTCTTCAGGCTCTTGTGGAGGCACAGTATCGTCTGATTACTCTAATCCACTGCTACCGTTCTGTCGACGTTTGCGAATTATGAGCCGTCGGGTGCTTAGTTACTGGAACGCGGGTTTTTCTTCTTCAATAACAGCGTTAAAGGTATAAAAAAATATTCACACGAGCACCTACAAACTACGTCATTTTTATCTTCAAATATCGTAGCAGAATGTTGCACCAATGCTATAACAAATACAAGTATATGAGCACGTCAGATTTCAGCAGGTTGGCGCTGCATCACACTATGATCTATGTTTACGAGAATATTAAGATGAAAAATCCGGGCGACGATGAATCGACTACGGTAGCCAGACCTTAATCCACCGGATATTTTTTCCGTGGCTACCTCAAACACGCAGTCTACATGGAACACTCGCAAACGCGGGGGAACTTAAAATGGTCATAATCTTGGAATACACTGTAATAACTGAAGCTGCTGTACAAAGTGGGCCGTCAACATGGCTAAGGAGAGTGTTTTTGTGTAATCCAAGCCACGGACATTGTGAATATATGGCTTATATACCAACGGTTTACTTTTTTTTACCTTAGGTGGAGATAATGTTGATCTGCCGGTGGAGCAGCATATCTCTGGTGGTAATTGACAGGTTTGTACACATGACAGATTCAATCAGCTGTAATTGAATCGCGTAATCCAAACAATTATACTCCCAAGTATTGTCTCATTGGGGTAAGGTTTTTGCTCGGATATAGCGAAAAACTATGGAATAGACTGATGGCGCTGCGTTTTCAACTTTATTCAATCTGGATGCCTTACGGAACCTAGAAGGCGAGCTTACTTCCAGAAATTATAGTTAGTTATAGCTCATGGTGTCCACTGTTATCAAGATTGCAAGTCCGTTAAGTTAGGACGCTTAAATACTAGTAGTTGGTTATTCTAAAACGATACATTTTTCTCTTATTTGGGGTCCACCAGCATAATCTGGCTCCACCGTGATATTTCGTTCGGTCCAAGTTGCGTGTGGCATTACGAAGGACAAAGCAGAGTTGTAGAGAATAAAGCATATCAATATGGACAATAATCCTGACCGAGCTATCCACGTTGACGCAGAAGACTGCATCCATCATGTCATCAATTTACTAATTAGGTAACAGGAAAGGACTTGTTGACATTCAGTTCAATAACGAGGCCACAATGTTGAGATGCGTTATGCGCCGTTTAAAGTTTCCGCAATACGGGTATAATACACTGTATCACAATGCACGAATGGTGTAGTTAACCTGGAAACAGCATGGTATGTACCATCTCCTGCGAAAAATTTTAGTTTCCAGTCAGCCTTTTAGTAATTTATAAATCTGTTTCCTTTCTACACTCATCCTTTCATCGTCCATCGTTTCTTGACAACATTATCGTGATAGCACACTCCGTTAAGGGAGTACCGTATTTTTACTTTCTCCATTGTAATTCAATGATACGTACTGGTTACCAGTCCAACGTTGTCTTTCAAATGCCGAGACGTTTACCGACACTCAGGCGTTACCTGCCGTTGACTGTGCTCCGCAGTTGGTGTATTGTATTGGAACAGACTCTTGCATCCGTTCAATTTAGTGACAATGAGTCCACGATTTGTAGGATGGGACTCACATAGCATACGATTGAGGGGGCTGGTTGTGCTCTAGCTCGAAAGAGCTCACAACCAGACAAGCATTTCGTCAGATCACATGAAATCGTGGTCTGCAGCATCTGTCGCCAGAACTGAATTGTTAAAACTAACAACAGTTAACCCACTAAGCACGTCGCATACTCCTACCTACACTCCTACGCCTTTCATACTTCGTACAACGATAATAAGTCTACACGGTTATCAGGGAACCATATCAGCTTAACTTATCGTACTTCAGGACCGTTTTCGACCTACGGTTCGTCCTAGGAAAGTAAATAACGCCCACCTCCTTCGTATACCTCTGAAAGCACTCCTCGAACTGTGAGAAACTGCGAAACTCACGATTCTTAAACATCGCCTTGAAATTCGCGACACAATCCATTTCCTAAAAATAAATGGACGAAATAAAATTTTAAAAAATAGTTCATCATCCATTGCCACACGCAATCGATCACAACAACAGCGGCCATACCGAAGTTCGAAAATGACATACAATAAACTTGTTTTCAATTAACCGTCAGTTGAAATAAACAGATATGAGTTAATGACGCATACTTCGGCGATTTAAATTTCTGCACTATGTACCAATCTAATAAAGCGGATTGTGCGGTGAAGTAATTTTTTTACTTACGACAACTGAAGAAATCACGGTCCTCAACTGGCATTCAAGGCGGACGGTGGTGGTGTACACCCCCGGGCCAACTAGCCATGGTTACAGCAGTATATTGGGGCCATTCACTAACCCTATTGGGTTAATAGGCCTGTTTTTGTAAGTCTTCCATTTGGAATTCCCATAAGATGGTCTGAACGCCAGGTTCACAATTTTGGGACCACCACCAACACTCCATTTTTTAAGGCCCAGTCGTCCACTGAAATAAATGTCGACCACTGCGCCGTTGACCTCACATTAGGCATGACCGAATTATCATATGCGAACGGTCAACCACATTCGCTTGTGAACTTGTGAGCTCCAATGGGCGCGAAACTCGAGTCTAGTGCCCCTTTCTTCTCGAAAGGGGTTGACTGGAATGTCTACGTAAATGCGACAGCTGCGACCAATTGTGGATGGTGTTCAATCGATATGAAAACCAACATCCCCTACTACTCATCAGTAATCAAGCAAATGTCATCTAGAAGTGGTCCTACTTACTTATTGACAAGTAGTGTAATTAGAAACGGCAATCTTTCCATCTGTAGGCACGCCAGGTTGATGGCATTATCTTCCTAAATTGGCGTTGTACAATCCCACATCATGCCTGCTTTCAAACACCTAGCCCCACCATTCGACATTTGACGTGATGATGGACAAATTATTGAATAGTCCTCTCATTTCATTGTTGGAATACTGCGCACTAGATAGAGTTTTACAGTTCAGTTTCTAAAATTAGGAAGGAGCGTTAAATAGTTATAATGAGACAGAACAATATACGTGTAGAGTCTGTCAGCGGTTCTCGAAATGTCATTTCTAATATCAGATATTAAGTATTGTGACCGGGAATGAAGTACCACCGTCGATTCGACATTATACGATAATACATCCCGATCCCCACAGCAGTAGTTGATTTTAAGATTGAATTAAGGAACCAGTCTGGCAGAACTTATGAATATGTTGGAACGTTATAACTTGGACAGTGCGAGATTAGGATGCTTTACCCTTCCGATGGATCCTGTTGAATGTCTATGTTTCCCACTAAATTCATCTAGTCCAGGATGTATCCGGTCTATCTTGAAAGCTTTAACTAATACTCATAATTACATTCGTTCTTTGGCATTTCTGACAATTTTGGCATATTATCCCCTTCTGCGGTTATGCTTGAAGCGCTCCTTAACGATTTGATTAATGAACCAAATGATGTTAGAAAAATGCCGAGGGAATAGATTCTCAGTAAGCTACACAATTTCTACCAAGTACTTCAACGAATATGTTGTAGTGATTCACCGTCTGGACAAAATGCATTAGTTGTCATTTTTGGTATAATGCTTTCTCATCAACATCCTCATAAACAACATGCTGAAACTCAACCGGACAAGTGACCGTAATTTTGGACGTAATCATAGATCTCGGTACTGCACCTAGGCAGACGGCTACTGGCAAATGAAACAGTCAGACAGTGTGAAGTTTCTGAGCTTCCGGAATGGCTTGACAGCTCAGCTGAAGGCAATTGAACTATCCTGAGTCCATTTCGTTAAGAAATGTAACGGTCTTAAAATAAGTTTAGCTCTGGCTGGCTAATTAACTGTCTACTTCTGGTACAACGGTTGACCCTCGTTTATGCGATTCAGAGAACGAAAAAACGGGGCAGTTCTTTTGATTCTGTCATCTCCTAACGAAGTTATGACAAGACAAATCATTTTAACCCCCGAATCGAGTTCGGCCTTCGCTCGTTATTAATAAAATGACATCTTACGTATTACTCCACTTCGTCCTACAATGACACATTGCTTTCCCTGCTCAAGGCGTATGCTTCAGTGTGTTAGACTGGCACCTGACCTTTACGAGCAACTGGAAGTTAGAGGTAGACTGTAATGAGATTGGACTGAATCGATTTCTTGATTGGAGAAAATTCAGCCAATCCGTGTTCACGCACAGATTTCTATAGATGGAATTGTGGTCAAACTAACGCCAACCAATCGTCAACGGCGACCAGCTGCTGTTGAATGCGTATCTACTTGAAATGACCGAGGTGCTATATACAAGGCCCTTGAACAAAACAGCAGCGAACTGGCCAGTCAAAACGCGAGACCGCTTGTCGTTTACCAGTAATTGCAAACACAGTTGTTCTTCAACAAAAATGTGCTGTTTTTTTTATAAATTGCTTAGTTTCGCCCAGATTTCCGTTCTGATTTTTCTCAACCTGCCAGCTGCTTAAGCGACATGGTGTCAGAGGGCAAAAAAACGTTGGCGTGCAGATTCCAAGACAGTTCATCGAGTGCTTTTGCAATTATTCCTCCTGAGCAGTTGGAGGTGAAGAACAGCAGTCGATTACCAGAAACATGGCGGCTGTGGAGACAGAAGTTTGGTGACTTTGTAGTATTGAGCAGTTTATTCCAACGATTGACAAAATACCGATTGGCGATGTACCGGCATTGCGTTAGAGACCGAGGCAGACAGATCTTGATGAATTCGACTTTTGCTGACGATAAAGACAAGAACGACCCGAGTACGGTGATCACTAGATTCGAATAATATTGAACTCTTCCGTTTTTTTATCACAGGAACCTTCGTCAAGGGGAATCTAGCGATCAGTATGTGGTGACACTAAAGGAGCTGGCTTGCACCTGCAATTCTTGCAAGTGCATGAAGGACAGTCTCATAGGTGATCGAATGGTTTTCAGGACGCCGCGATGACCGAGAGACTGCTGACAGTGAGGCAGTTAACAATTGCCCAGTGTACTGACATTTGCAACAGCGAAGAGGCTGCGGAAGGGATAAGCAAGGACCTTAACAGTGAAAGTGGATCGGAGCTCAACGCGATCTGCCGAGTACGAGCCCAGCCCGCAGCATACCCCTGCCTGTTTTGCGGTGATTGCCATAAAGGACAGAAAGAGAAATGTACGGCGTTTGGGAAAACTCGCATGAATTGTCGGAAGAAGAACCATTTCGTCAAGTACTGCAGGTCATCATTCGTCAGACTGATCAGTGAAGAGTCAGAGGCCCAGCAAATGCTGCACGGTACTGGGAATGCATCTGAATCGAGATGGATTTACACCCAGCTTCTTACTGAAGACAAATGACGGCGACGTCAGTTGGATTCGGGCGCATCTGTCAATGTTATAACGGCAGGTTATCTTTAGACTTCGATCATGGAGGCATCCGGTGCACAACTGCGAATATAGAATGGATCAAAAACGCAAATGTTAGGAAAGCAGGTGTACCGATCAGAAATCCAAAGAATGGCTAGTCTTATATGATTGGTCTAATCGCATGTTTCTGAGCTGGTAATGTCAGCTAAAAGAGCCAATTTGCACCAGATGCAATTTGATCGTCAGAATCAAAAATTGGCAGCATGGTGTCATTTTCGGGGGCCACCACTTCATGACGCGGATAAAATAACATTGTACTTTCATATGTTCAATCATTTTGTGCCTGAAAAGTAGCTGAAATTTACTTCGTCGGACAAGACCTATGACTGTAATCTCTACCAGGTGATTTTCCGATTACCAAGCATCACCGACACGCTCAAGTAACCTACCCTATTTTCTACCAGTCTATTCTCTAACATGATGTCTACTGGCATGGCTTAGTCAGCCACATACGATTTCGGTGTCACACCATAACATACTTATTCCATAGTCACCTTGGTTACGCGCTCAGTCGCTTGGCCCAAACCGGGAAATCAGAAGAGACACGGCTGCACTGTTCATTGGACGAACGAGACGAAACAAGACAAAGTTTAGGCCACAGAAGCTCTAGATTTATAAGACAAAACGATTACCATAGATGGGCGACAGACACAAAGTAAATCAAATGAGACAGTCATATATAGCAGTCAGGGGGTCAGAACAAATCACGTTACATGGGGCGTTAGAAGGCGACGCGAGTATAACACTGTTCAGATAGCGCGCAGGCGTTCGACCGCACACCTGCCATCTGATTGGCTGAATGGGACCGTACCATTCGAGCTGGGCCGATCGATCGATGTGGCGTGACGCGTCCTGGCTGTCTCGTTAGGAGATGCAACTCCTAACACCAGATACGCGGAACGTTGAGGTTCAAGACAGGTCACCAAACGCTTCAAACACCCCGACGATCAAGCCGCACAAGGACCGCTGTGATACCACTCCAAGTAAATCCTCACTCACGTACGTACGGCAAGATATTGGAATACCATCACAATTTGTACCCAGGTTATGAAATGGCGAGCCTGCAATAGTATTAGGGTGCCATTTTTTAACACGTAATCTGTCCATTTTATCCTGCAAGGTGCACCGTGGAAACATGGAGAAAACTTTTATATAAACGGCGTCGAGGTGTTGAGTTGTAAGCCAAGGCCCATGTATATGACCAAAAATATTTCTCAATGGACTGACTGAAAAGTCTGTGGAAATGCGAGAGCTGCAATCAGTGGCGAGTGAGATTCAACTTACACAAACCAATCAAATTGCGATTCGCCTAATAAGAGCAGTCATACGTTCACAAAACGCTCTCGTGGTCCAGATAACGTTCATATTTCGTCACCACTGGACATGCATATAGCACCTTAGGGCGTGCATGACAGCTTGGTTACAGCTACAGTGGTGACCTCAGCGACGATTTCTCCCTACCATAGCTTCTGTCATACGTATTCTCCATTTCTGCAGACGCATCGTACCGCTTGGATCACTCATTCTCAGAAACTCCAGCCGTGTTCGTAGACCTCGCATCGTTTTGGTGCTCTAAACGAATTATTTGGGGATGAGAACGGGCGATCATCGCGCGGGATTTCACAGCAATCCATTCTCACTTGAAGCCTCTTGCATTACTTGTGCAGTATGACATGGGGTATTAGCATGAACTACCCATCATTGAACCAAGACCGTTTTGAGCCGTTAATTGTTATCTTCGCCGGTATATGAACGATCACGTGGCTGATAGTTTACGATTCCATTTCTGCCGTAGCTGAGATAAAGTGGACTTTTAGACCCCAAGTGTTGACCGCCGTAAAACGTTCTTTCATACCTCTTCCCATCGTGTCAGCGCAGGTTTAAAGTGGTTTCGTCTATTTAGTAGTAAGTGCGTTTTTGTTCAATGTAATCCAATAGTTGGAAGACGAACAGCTTTATCGTATCCTTGTTCTCCTCTACATGTGTCCTGATTGGTCAGTGGAAGAACTCTTTGAGAGTAATGTATAGACCATCAAAATACTTGCCACTGGTTGTGGTGAATGTGTACTTTTCGAAGCACACTCACTTTTAGTTGCGAGCGTCCCAAGGCTAATGTCGGATCATCAGTTATCCACTGCCTTTTTTCATCTAACTGTTCATCAGTCAAAAGGAGCTTCAAAAGACGACCACGAGTCTACCGTGCATACGTGACATCAGTATGTAGCCAAGTGGAATTCGAACGATCACACTGTTCATTGCCATTTCAATACGTCAATACTTTTCCCGCTCCGACGTTTGATTGCTACGCCTAGGTGATTCATCAGGAGTGCGGTCTTTGTTGCGCCTGGTGTGCACTGTTGGAATGGGGCGGAAACGGAACATCTGAACAACTGGACTCATTTGTTTGGCAGTGATTTTCTTAATTCATCCAGATTAGGTTACTGTTTGGCATCCCGGTCAATTCGTTGCGTCTCTGTGTAGGTACCCTTTCGAAATGAGGTCCGACCGAACTTCAGCAGTCACTGGCTTGCCCAGACCCATCACATAGCTGTGTAGGTCCTCCGGTTCACGGTTGTGCGACTCACTTCACGGTTAGACAGGCGGTACATTTTGGGGGTAGGGGATATGCATGAGCCGATCGCAGTAACGATGTGTGTGAAATATACCTGTTGCGACTATAATAAATAATATGTTTGATAGCCACAGTCATTTGTACATTTTTGATGATTTTGGTTTTTACGTACTTTTGTTTTAGTCAAGCTATCCATTTTGTAATATCCGTCCCGAGGCTAAAATCACAACTCGCTCCGCGTCTCGCTAGCTTGACGTGTTTCTCTGTACACTATATTTTCCAGGGTCGATACTAATACACGGGGGTCAACGCGTCGAGTCTTTGTTTTTCATCATCTATTGGTTTTCGATACTGAGTACTGACCGGGTAGTATTCCGTTGGACTGGTTTCAATACATGCATAGAATTCACAGCCATAACTAATAGATCGTTGACCAAGGTCACTGTTTTATCTCCTCATATCCCATAATAGAAATCCAATAAAATTGAACCAAATTATACACATATATATATCTGATACTGGATCATTTTCTGAATCCCTTTGTATTACATTTTTGAAGGTCAAAATTATCTTCGATTGACCTTGTTGCGCTCTTTCCTATGACCCCATGTAACTAAGCTCTCATCCCGCGTCTAAAACCACTAATTCTCCAGCCCACCTCCCTCAGTCATTGAATCACACTCACCTGCCCACACACCCGTTGTTATCTGTCAATCACACCCTCCTCACTTTGGTGATTACGGCGTTCTTACGCGTCCCCCTGAAACTGTAAACAACCGATCGGTCTGCCGGGAGGCCGGATAGTTAGACGCACATAATGTAGCGAAAAGGCGTCCAATAAACCACAATCGCGTTCATGAGTCAGAATTCCGGTCCACAACACACACACACACACACACACACACACACACACACGGGTTCTCTGCTTGCCATTCTCTGTCCGTTGGTCCAATCCAGTCGAGCGATGATCCGGTCGCCCACACTGTTCCTGATCCGCTTGCTGTGGGTTTTTGGACGTACCACCCCCGCGTTGAGATACTCCGATGAGTGTTGGAATGATAACTGAAAATCCCCGTAGAAATCATGTAAAACCATTTTGGTTTCAGCTGGTACAGTTATATATCACATCAAGAAACAGTAAGGGAAGTTACTGATCAAGAACACTGCGAGGGTAAAGTGATGGGGTAAAACACAAACACGACTTCGTTGTGGTTATGATCGCAAGGGAGGTGGGCTTTGGGAAGTCAGTGTTAACTGGGATGCGTTGAGGGGGACGGGATCAAATTGTCGCGTGGGTTGACTATAGGTGTCCGCCAGTACCGGGCCTGTGATTACATCGAAAGTCGCTGGATTAACGTCGGCCTACCTGTGCCTGAGCTGAAGGAGTTATTAATGTTATGTACTAGTAAGATTCAGTTCCGATTCAATGGTGAGCTTTATCGTCAGATTGATGGCGTTGCTATGGGCCCGTCGTTAGGCCCGGTATTGGCGGACATTTTTATAAGCATGCTCGACAGTAACGATCTGGACGAAATGACTAGAACAACCAGTTACTATCGGCGATATGTAGATGATGTTTTTTTGCGTAATGGACAAGACAAAAGATTTACAGAAGTATTTGACCGTTTTTAACAAGGCGTATAAGAACTCGTGTTCACGTTGGAACAAGAAAACTGATGACCGCATGTCATTTTTAGATGTAGCACTAACACGCAGATCAGATGGATCGTTACAGCGAAGTGTATATAGAAGGAAAACCTGGAGTGGTCATTATCTACACTTCCACAGCTACGTACCGATTGGTCTGAAACGGGGTCTTGTACGCTGCTTGACAAATAGAGCAAAAAGAATCTGTACGGAAGATACGATAGCATTGGAGTTAAGCATGCTACAGGAAATCCTTTCTAGTAACGCCTATCCTGGGAAAGGTATTACCAGAAACATGCAAGAGAGACCTATACAAGCCCCAGTATACACAGCTGATAAGAAAAACACCTGTAACTTTAAAACAATTGGTTCCCTTCATAAATTTGAACATAGCAGTAAGAAGACGGAC